>DWHO01003693.1:0-11755 GCA_018247575.1 Eurytides lysithous rurik | reverse complement strand
TCATATCAGAACACAATTGTTTGAAGAGACGAGTATTAGTGCGCTCTTTTTATTGAAATCTTGGTAGCTAGTGCTTGGCGATGAATAACGCAGTGCGTCGTAATTGCAAACGGATTTTTAGTTTTTATCAATGCTGCGAGACCAGAGCGGGAACCAAGCGTAGCAGGAACACCGTCCGTACAAAACCCCGCAAGCCGTTCCCACATAAGTCCACATTTCTCCATATATTGAGTTATTGCATCCATGACATCTGCACCTTGCGCCTCCTGATACGTGGCGAGCGCGGGTCACGTTGTATCGTGTCGACTCATCTAACATATTTATTAGGGTGAAATTTGAAGTTGCAAGGCATGAGCAATATTTTAGCTTATGTAGATAAAATCAGTGCGTTTAACGCTAAAATCGATTTATGGATCAACAAGGTTGAAAGTAATAACTTTTGTGTGTTTGATAAGCTGAATGAAATTATTAATGGACAGAGTGCTAAAATTAAGGGAGAAATATAAAAGAACACGATATTACATTTAAAAACTTAAAAATTGAATTCAATCGCTATTTTCCCGACCGCGAGGATAAAAGTATTCAAAAACTGATCCGCAATTCGCAACACTTTCTGGATTGTTACTCGAAAAAAGGATACAAACCAACAACATAATTACGTATTTATAATATTGGTACAAAGTATATAACCTATTACTTTGCGCCTCGCCAAAATTAAGCTTTATTGTAAGCTAGGTTAGGCTAGCTTAGGTTGCTAACGTTTATTGTAAGGTTTTCTCTATATGTCTCTCAATTTAATACTCTAAAATAGAAAATGTTTAAAAATATTTTTTAATCTTTATTGAATAAAGTAAAATTTACAATTTTAAACAAATCAAGCAAAAAATATGACATTGGCATTATTGAAAAATTAAAGAAATAAAATGTCAAATCCAGAAAGTATCAGGATAAATGATTAACCTATACCCATGATGAATATAAACTTTTTGAAATAAGGAAGAAAAAGGTAAAACAATTCATTAATCACGACAAATAATAATTGAAGTTGTACAGGCCTAATGCCTGTAAATTATTGTAACCATATGAACTGATAATCAGTTTAAACTAGGCGAAACTTGTATGAAGTTTAAGAAAGATGTTAGAACTTTATAATATTTTAACAGTATAGCTACATTTGTATTACAATATCATATAATAAATATCATACATATTGTCTCCAATTGGAGTTTTACGATTCTAACAATGACAATATATATAGAAAACAAAAAGTACTAACAACAACTACGTTTACAGTAGCTGAGTTGAAAAAATTTGTACATCCCAATAAAATCAAACGAATGACCATTCGTTAGTCTTGCACTACATTTGAAAGACATATAATTAACATCACAGATATTTACAAACACTAGTTAAGATTGTTGAACTTACACAAGGATCTTATATAATACTACAGCCATAAAAAAGTAAATGCAACATTATTATAAGAATACGCAAACATAAAACAAGTATTTCCTCTATATTTATTTTAAACTGTGAACTTTTTCAAATAAAAAAAAACAGATCAATGTAATTTTTCAAACCTCTCACAAGCCAAAATGATATTTTAAGGACCCAATGAACACACAATTAGTGCATTCTAAATAACATACTTAAGTACATGTCACAAAAGGCAAACCAACTAAAATAATAAATAAATATAGTATTAGCAGGTAATTGTTCCTTTTCACTATTTGTTAAAGGGGAATGCTGAAAATACTATGCGGCAATTTTTTTTAAATTATTTCAACTACCTATAACTTCGAATATTGACTTTTGCCTATATTTTTCTTTTAAAATGCAATTTAATTGTCGTGTGTATTAATGTCAGAATAATTTATTTTTATAATGTGGCACTATCACAGTAATGGCACATTGACACTATAATCGTTCCGGCGATTCAAATTAACGTAATGGTGTTTTTAGAGAGCTTAAGAACCTTGGAGTTCCTTAATACTTGATTCTCTATCTACGCTTTTCTAAAGCCATAATTAAAAAATAACAATTGTATAAAAATCATTTCAACTCTAACCATTATTGTATAATAGTAAATGTTATAACAATATTATAAACAAAAATTATATTCTTTAAAGTCTACACCAATTATGTAACAAATTATGTAAAAATTTAAAACGCGACAAAATTTCGTGTGGGATTATTTTAGCACGACATTAATATTATGGCATAAAAAAGCAATTCTTTCTAAATACAATCTTAGTCGTCGTGCTTTGTTGAACGTTTTTACCATTATTGTATAATAGTAAACGTTATAACAAGATCATAAACAAAAATTATATTTATAGTTTACACTAATTATCAATAATATTAACAAATTATGTTAAGTTTTAAATCCGACAAAAAATCTTGTGGGATTATTTTAACATTAATTATAACATTAGTTTTACGGCAAAATAAAAAATGCAATTCTTTCTAAATACAAATCATAGCTTTGTTAAAGTTGTGTATTGATTAATCGACACATAATCCTACGCCTCATAATGACATTTCCTAACGTCGTTTATAGGCCGAGCAATACTCGAATCCCTTGAAAACTCCTTGCTAAAGGTATTCGGTTTTGACAATATCGATTTTTAAATAGGATGCTATATAAAAAGCACACAAATGACATGTTTCGTCTCCCGTATATAATGTGTGACGGTTGCAATAAATTTTGCGGTTCTAGTGACCTTGTGGGACTGTCAGTGTTCTTAAGAGTTGTAATTGCGTAAACTTTTAACGGTCTCAGTTGATTAACAGACGAAAGGCAATGGCATAAATCCTTATATTTTAAGATGATGTTCTGGCGCCCGGCACTTGCACGCATTCTTGTACATGCAGGCCGGTTTACGACAGAAGTAAAAACATCCCAGTACTTTGCGAGGCCTATAGGCCTGTAAATAAATTTATCTAGCGTTCACGACGAGCGCGTTTCGCCCGAGCCGTTGGAGCCACAGGTGTATGTGCATCGTCGTCGTCCCTCCTCTTAGCCGCAACTTGGGGTCTTTGCAACTGACTCTGGGCAGTCAGTTGCAACTGTAAGGCGTGCGTGTTTAACCTTTCAGCCAGCAGGAGGGGCTTTAGAGCTGCCATCTTGTGGCTGTATAGAGTAACTCGCGGCCTGCTGTTGACAGCTGCCGTTAACTGCTCCCTGACGCTCATTTCGGTGTTGTCCCCGTTGTTGTTCCACCCGTTGTCCTTTTCCGCCTCGTCCGTTTCAGCCTTCTCCTTTTCGTCGGCGGTCTCCTCACTGTCAGGGCTGCATATAATGTGGACCTGCGCCCGTACTTCGGCGTCAAATTTTGATATAGTACTTACGAGAGGCTTAGCCCAACCGATGTGAAGAATCGGTGTTTGACTGCCTTCCTCCCATTTGCATATACCATCATAAAACCTTCAAAAGATATGAAACACTTAAATATTTTATCATAACAATTCAAAAGAATTATGTTGACATTGGTTAGATTATGACCATATAGTACCTAGTCTAGCCATAAATTCTGTTACTGGCTGTTTACATACATTTAAAGAAACATTAATTTGAATTTCCAACATAAGCTTCTACGATAAAAAATTAGACTTCTTTCCCGCCATTGTATGTTTTCTGTTTTGGAAATGGAGTGGGGCACTAAAGAGTAGTAGGTAAGGAGGCAGCCAATATTTTTGATACATTAAAAAGACTAGGGATTAGCCGAATGTTTGTGTATCGTATCATCCAAAGGTACATTGAAACCATGTGTTACTTTGACAGGTCTTTTATTTTCAATTATAATGACATTATTTACTTTCTGTTATTTATAACCAAAACTTAGAAACTTTAGATTGATTATTTATTTTATTTAAACTAATCTGTCCCTCTGTTAACAATGATATAAAACACATTAGTACCTTAATAGAGATGCAAAGCACTCAGGGTCTTTCAATAGTGATCTTGCTGAATGCCCTGAACTTTCAGCCTTCATGAGTTGTGGAATCAATTCATTTGCAATCTCTGCAAACTCTTTGTAAATTTCTTCGTCGTCACGTGAATAATTGTAACTGAAAAGAAAAATTACGACACATAATTACTACAACACAAGCATGTTTATTGTTAATTAGGCAACTAATATGACATTCACGGAACACAAACTATTATTGTAATAAATATCCTTAATTATCTTATAGGCAATCATAGAATGTATAAATCCCTAACAAATGTTTTTATGGCTTAATTAAGTTTTATTTAATTGAATGCATAAACCTAGCAAAGAGTACTGTAGTGTGAGAGAGTAATGTATAGCAAGTATCTCCAAAAATACAGTGATTATAGCTCATGTTCCTATAATGGTTTATGTATTCTTTATATGTTTATTTTTCTTTACGTATTTATACTACAATAGTGTAAAAAATAAGAATTTACTAAATTCAATATCCATGTGCCTAAAAACAATGCAGTTGATTTTTCACTGTGATTAAAGAAATAGCAACATATTTTGCAAATGATCCCGTAAGCACAATATTTCAATGTGATTATTCATATGAATTCTGATATGATGTAGCTCAGCCAAGAGGAAATTGAAAAATAGAAAATAAGGTATTAATTCAGTAAATTGACAATACATTTGATTTTATTAATGACATATTATCGTGGTACCGCCAGCAGTAGCTCCCATTGCTGATAAATGGACCGGCCCGATCTAACTACAACCTCACAGAAAATCGGTGAAAAGTGGAAGTATTTGTGCTTCCGTATTTCATCCAATGAGGGAGGTGGCCTTTGGCCCACCCTTCCTTCCTTTAACAGACCCTCCCTTGCTACCCCTCCCATTTGCATTCCACAAATTCCCACCATTAAAGGTGGGTAACGCATTTACAAAACGTTTGGCAACATAAATGTCATTGCAACGGGCAACTGTTATTGCTTTCCATCAGGTGTGCCTCTTGCTTGTTTGTCCACCTACTCTTTACAAAATATTTTGTTTTCAATATGATATATATAGTGATGTAGAGTTTGCACACAAACCAATTATCTATAGGAGTGCAATAAAGTATTACCAAAAATGACAACTGGGAAATCTTATTAAAGTAATTACCTATTACACACCTGTAGATAAAATTTTTATAGACAGTTGATAAATTTAACATCAACTTTGTCAATAAATAACCACTAATAATAAAATATTTACTCAACATTATGCACTATTTTTACTTCCTTATACACAATAACATTTAAAAAATACTAACTGCCTTATGACATCTCCAGCGCAAGCCCAAGCATGAAAAGCCTCTTTATACATTTTGTTCCGATGATAGTATCCCCCTTGGAAAGTGTATGGATACACATGCCTATCATCATAATGTATTCTAGCTGATCTGATAGCCTGAACATAGAGTGCTACTGAATCAGGTCTAGATAATTTACTACAGACATCTTCTTTTAACAATGTACTCTCTGTAATTTCAGTACAGCTTGATTTTCTTTTTTGTATGTATTCATCTAGGTCACCTAAGTTTCCTAATGCCATGGGATATGCATCTAAATGACCTAAAATATTAATTATTGATTAAAAGTTTTAACAAAGAAACAATAAAATATTTTTAAATACCTTTATGCAATGTTAAACAAATATTTACTCTAGGATATTATAAACCTAATATATACATGTCTTTGTTGCTTAAAGTTCTATTATAAAAAGATATGGCTTACTACAGAATCATAAATAATTTATGACAACATTGTCATAAAACTTACATATAAAAATTAATTATATAAGGGGTTGGCAACCAGCAGCCCACAAATCAGTATGGTAAAAAAAATTGTGTTAATTAGATGAAATGTGGCCCGCACCAATATCCTGATTACATTTGTAGCCTGCACCGACATCATCATAACATTTTCAGTCCTTGTATAAGAAAAGGTTGCCGACCCATGTATTATATTATGCAAAAGAAGAAATTATTTAAAAATAGACTAATTACATATATACCACTATCATACAGCAACCAGAGCAGCTTATATTGCATTAGGGCCACTTCATGGACATCAATTGTTGGTGTCAAAGAAGGATTAATTGATGACACCAAGGCTGCCAGTTCCATCATTCGTGTACAGACAACTGGCTTCCCAGCTACATATAACCAAGAGCGCGCCAAAACCCCATCACCAACTGATCTCCCTCTTTTGTCTTCATTTCCTTTACCATGCCAAGTCACCTTCATGAAATAAAATATCACTGTTAAGTTTTAAAGGTAATTTTAACAGTAATTAATTTATTTAATATTAAATTTCAATATGAAAAACATTCCATGTATTTTTATAATACCAAAGAGGAATAATAATTAGAAATATTTTGTTAATATTCTATGAATGGAAACAAATTACCTCTGCAGTATCAGACCCATCTTTACCAAATACAACCCATGCGTGATCTTCGGACAATGCAAGATGAACATCTTTTTTGCCTAACACTTGACATCCCGCTGTTACGGCAAAGGCGACTCCAAAACAATCAAGTTTATTCCCTGTTAAGAAACTATAAACCGATTGGAGATGAGCCCGGTCTTTATAATAGCTTCGAGTGAGAGAATTCCAAACAACATCTGCGACCCGTTTAACTAAATCACGGGTGGAAAATTCTCCATTTGATAACTTTGCATCTACGCCTGACCGCATCAAAGATACAAATCGGTCATAAAGAGTTTTGACTTCATCCCATTCTATCAAAGGAAATTTCATTTTAACAATTTTTAAATTAACATCTTTATCGCAGTTCTTCACATTAGTTAAATTATTTTCCACTGCGCCGACAATTATGGAAAACAATGCTAGGTCCGGTTCTTTTTCACTTCGCAGTTGGTTCTCAAAAATTGTACATACTTTTTGGATGCTATCAATGGGGAAAAATTTCTTATACTCAGATATGCTTGACATTGTTTATTTTACATTATAGTTCGTTCAAATTAAATGAAAACAATTTACAAACAATATGTTGCCAATGCGCCGGACGCCGGTATCTAAACAACAGATAATTAATTATACAGCCTATTGTAACAAACTAGACCGCTACTTTCCCATTCAAACATAAATGTTTGTCATCAAAAATGATCGAATAATAACAAAATAAAAATAGCTTATATAAGCACGTCAGACAAAATTTACGTGCAGATAAATCGTCTTAAAAGTAACATCATATTGATGGATTAAGCTACTTATAAAGGTTAAATACCCGCTATCTATTTTATACTAGATGTTACACATAATACCAAGTGTAGATCTATCGCGTCGGTAGGCAAACGAGTGACAAAACCATATGTGTACATATATGTTACCAAAACAGCAGTGAAAGTGTTATTAAAAAAAAGAAGAAAGAAAAATAAATGTAATTAGCCGTTCTTCTCATACATTCACGACTTGCAGCTTATATTCTTATAAAACTGTCATCATCATGAGATTACCTCTACCTACTTTTTTAACGGAGATTTAAAATTCTTCACTAAAATGAATAATAAAGGAGTAAATAAGAGAGATAGTTACGTTAGACGACGGACTTGTTGGAGATGAGAACGATATGATCTGAATCTAGATTGTACATTAGGAATAAGGTTGTGCGATAAGAGAGTTTTTTTTTAAAGTTATAAGTATTACGCGTTCATAAATTGAAAATGTAACGATTGTGGTTCATGTCGAGGTTTGAAGGGGCCGAGGGTCCCTTGAATCGCGATAAAAGTAGTCGCGGAGTTGCAACAAAGTGGACATCGTCACCAGTTATGTGACTTTTTTTGTGTTCGCAAACATTCAACTCCTAAATAAATTGGTCTTAATACGATTACAAACTGATTACTTCTTCAACTGGCGATACTTAACACTAGCGATGTGACCTTCGGCTATTTTTGCTATCGAACTTTTAGTTTGGTCTAAGAAAGGTTGCATTTACAGTCGAGTTTGAGCTTAAGATCTAGAAGTATAGAATGTAGATCTTGTAGAATGGTATTACACTTAAAAGATAGTAAAAAGCGACTAATCTTTTTCGGTGACTAGAAAAATATTCTTATGGAAGCTCATTTTAAGACGTAAACAATCTTGTCCCTATGGCAGTACAGCAAGCTTACTTATTTATGACCGCTTTCACGCGGTAACTATGTCGTGTAATACAGGACTTGGTTGACATATGCAATTCAAAAATTGATTTGATTTAATAATGGACAAAAATAAACATATTTTAAAATATAAAATCGACGATACTGTATGTATTGTAACGACATTGCTTTTATTGTTGAACTTGTTAGAAAACTGAAATCTGTAAAAACAATTTTTGACAGATTCGAATAGTTGATGGTTGAATAGTTATATTAAAATAATTTCAATTAAATTAAAGGTATTAGATGGCATGAAATCAGTTTAAAATTAATCTCAATTATGAATAATAACCAAAACGATAACCATACTAAACGATATCGTAAAAAGTATAAATACATGAAAAAGAAAATAAAGAGTTTAATTATTGTAAGTCGTATACTTAACCACTTTTGATGGCATACTTGCGAATGTTGTCTTAAAATTATGATTACTTATTTATTTACTTACCTATTTATAGGAAAATGCTGCTTTGTGTGATGAAGTGGCCAAAATTCAAGAAAACATATTTATTGTGAAAGATGAGCGAAAATTTTTATTGCGTAAATTGTTAGAGTATGAAAACGAGCCTGAAACACCACAACTGAGTCATAAGTATGAAACTATCAATCACAATGGTTCCAAAGTTAAGCCTAAAAAAAGGCGCAGTTTAGAAGATGGTGGAAAAAATTTATCACCTAATTCCTGAAGACAGAAAAGCGAAACGTATTACATACAAGATGCTATAGGTTTCATTTCATAATATTGACATTTTAATAGAAATGTAATTTAAATATTCTACTACTGTTGGTTTTATTTAGTTTCTGTATTCCCTTACTTAACACACATTTGTTATTATGTTGGTAATGTAAATTAAACTTTCAGAAGCATGGTGAAGCACCTATATGATATGCTATAGTCTTTACTTAACAGATTGTCACTATTACTGTGGAAACAATGAGTTTTAAAAGCATTTTGCAAGTAATGGTAATGCTAGTGAATGAAAAAAATTTGACTGTTTAAACATTTATTTTATGCCCTTAAATTATTTACATAACTTATAAATAAACATTTCATAACAAAAATTATTATCTTTTTATTTAATTTCACATAATATAAAAAAGTAGCAAAGTAATAGGATATGATATAATGTCTATACATATGATATAAAACATGTATAGATATCAATGCTGGAAAGCAAAAACAGTAAAAGACGTGGAGTATATTTTTTTTTATTTCATTAAACATTTAGAATCACTAATTTTAAGCATATTTTAAAAATAAACATTCATAATAAATGTTGGATATACAGTGAGTCACAATCAATCAACTCCAAGTAATGTGTACCGTGTTAAATTCTACCCAAGTTAATTCCTATTAACATTTGTAGCATCCTTGCTACAAATGTATCAAATCAAAAACATGCAGTTTTTACAGCCAAGCAGATATAATGCTCTAGGTTGCAATTATTAAAAATCAAGTATATCTTTCACATACTACTTTCATATTGTATGGGATAGTGTAGTGGATATAAATTTAAGGCTGCAGTTTTCTAAATGAAATAGTATAACACAATTTATCTTAAATATATGATATTGATCTTAAATGACAGATTGAATATAAAAGTAATTATCTATCAATTAGTAATGGTTGTGATTAATAAATTATGCTTATAATTTTATAATAATGTTGCAATTGTTGTAATTGTAATCATTCACCAGCATCTTCTTCATTTGCAAATGATAAAAGTTGTGTAGCACTTTTCTCCCTGATTTTCTTTTTTCTCTTTTGACTTTTGCTGTCAGGTAACATTGTTGGCTTTAATTTAGCCTTAAAAATCACTCTTTGGGTAAGATCAGCTTTTGCCTCATTTTTTTCCTTCTCCAATATTTCATTTTCAGCTTCTGCTTCTTCAGCAGTTAAATCACCAGCCTTCAAAACAACTACTTGTGGCTTTTCACTTTCTGTATCATTAACAAAATCTGTATCATTATTGTCAAGTTTATCAAACTTATGATTAGTTTCGTCAAATCCTGCTTCTTTTTTTAACATTTTTAGAAAGTGTGGATCTTCAGGTTTAATATAGCTTACATTTCTTTTTCTATTCATATTTAAAGTCTTAGATAAGTCAAAATTGGAAAATCCACTCAGTTGCACAAAGTTTATCTGAAAAATATATATAAGTAATCTATTTATTAAATAATGTTGATGTGAATTGGTAATAATAAACACTTAACATATTATAAGTAGCATGTAAAAAAAAATTATGAAATAATTGTCATTCATCACACCTGCTACTTCCAGTCCCATAGACTGCTATAAGTAACACTGTGATACTGCAGTTCAGTCGCATTTAATCATTTCATTATTGAATGCGAAGTGGCGAGCAAAGT
Source organism: Eurytides lysithous rurik (assembly GCA_018247575.1). Taxonomy (NCBI): domain Eukaryota; kingdom Metazoa; phylum Arthropoda; class Insecta; order Lepidoptera; family Papilionidae; genus Eurytides; species Eurytides lysithous. The sequence continues at coordinate 1,237 of DWHO01003693.1, read as the reverse complement.
CCATAAGTGCATGATGAAAATGACTGTTATGTAGCAATCATTTCCATGCCCAGTAATATTTGGGTTTTTTTACTGATACTATACATAATATAGTAAATAGTCTAATAATATTTTATCACCTAACACTTACTTAACAAACAGTTAATATATGCGTTATGAAGCAGCCCCTATTAAAAGAAAACGATATTATTTCATTATATACATTCACATTTATATAGAAATGGCAATGAAAAATCTGTAGTTCTTTGGACAAGTCTACAACGCGATACTCCTAAATTTTAATTTTTCTGTCAATCTATAATTTACACAGCCAGATCTATACACACAGACTAAAGCATGACAACCACTGACAACAAAATTTAAAAGTATAAAGTAAACTAAATGTTGATTCACCTTATCAACTTTGTTAATTTTTCAATATGGTGTACGGGTGTTAATTTTAATGACGTGGCCATGCTGGTGGAAAAGCCATGCATTTGCTCCCGCAGCTGAATGGGCCGGCTCAAACCGGATAAGTACCACGATCTCAAAGTAAATCGGCGTAAAACTATCTCCGTGACCTAGTGGTATAGGCCTGTGCTTACCAAATCGGTGGTCATGGGTTCAAATCCCGCGGAGGGCAATGACTTTGTGTTTGTTGTTTCTTAGTTGAGCATTATGGGCTGATCACCCGATTGCCCGAAAAGTAAGATGATCGATGTGTCGGATGGACATGTAAAAAGTCGGTCCCGGCTTCTTGTCGACGCAATCTGGCGGTGGCTCGGGGAGTCATTAATAAGAGTTCGGTTTAATGTCACCGCCTCTGCGCATCCCTCTCCGCTCGTATCGGTTATCCGTTCCATCGGACTATGAGAGTAAAAGGAAGAGTGAGTGCACCTGTGTCCGGACAAACACTTGTGCACTATAATATATCATGCACACTTGACTGATCTCTTGTAGATCGGCCGCCGTGGTCGGAATTGGTCGGGGGACATACTCATCATCAAATCATCGTGAAGTGGAATTTTTTTTGCTTCCGCATTTCATTCGGTGAGTATGGTGGCTGTTATCTCCCTTCCTCTCCTTCTTCCCAATCCTACTCTGCGCCTCTCTCCCTCTACTCCCTCGCACCTCCACCCTTCCTTACTTTATCCCTCCGGCTAACTCTTTTTTTTATGTAGTAGGCTGACAAACGAGCAAGCGGTTCACCTAATGGTAAGCAATTACCGCCGCCCATGGACATTTGCAACATTACTGA
>DWHO01003692.1:0-11758 GCA_018247575.1 Eurytides lysithous rurik | reverse complement strand
TCAAAATATCCCTAGACAGTGTTGTTGTGTTTATATAAAAACTATTAATTTCTTTAAAATTTTTGTGTTTAAAGTTAAAAAAGTTAAAAGAAATCACTTTTATTTGCAATTCTCCCTAATTTAAAAACAACGAAAGGTTGTAAAGCCAAACCTTTTTTGGAGGTTTTTGGAGCTTTTATTTTCTTTTTCGTAATATTGTTCAAAATATATGAAAATTTCTGTAATTTTTAAATAATAATGTTTTGATTTTAGTTATTCTGGAGAATCATGTTCTCTCAAAAAGAATGATAAAGAAGGCAATAGTTGGCATTGGCTTTCACACACTGAAAGTGGTATGACTAAGAGAGCTGCGCACACAGCTGTCTATGTCAATCACACAGATTCTCTCTATGTCTTTGGAGGTTATGATCTGAATAGAGTTTTAGGTTTATTGGAAATTTATAAGTAAGTAATAAAATGTCTTTAAAGAAATTTCTGTACCTTTTTATATATTTGATTAAGTATATACAGGTGCCTGAAATATATATAACATTTTTATAAAAATATACATAACATTTTTTTTTAGATTTTCAACTAGTCAATGGTATAATGAAGATGGAAGGGTTTTAAAACGATATCCAACCACAGAGGAAAATGACAAATCTTTGTTGACATTGTTTACTAAAGTAAGTTCTATTTTTAAAATATGAATAATAAATAGGGTTTAATGTACATAACATTGTTTCTCCTTTGCAGGGTAATGTTGATGGTAGTTGGCAAATAGGAAATAGAAGTTCTTTGTTTAATTTACTTTTAGCATCTTTTAGTCATCCTGACAAGACCACTTTACCTCTAATGTACACACCTACACCATACTCTGAAAGTTATCTTCAATTCACTGATAGACCAGAATTCCTCTCTTCTGGAATAAAACTAAATATCTCTAAGCCAGAACCACGATATGGCCATTCTGCTTGTGCATTTGGGACTGGTTTTGTTCTTTATGGTGGAAAGTTATCTGATGGGAGTTTGTCTTCAGAGCTTTGGTTTTATGATGCAATTTACAATTCATGGATGTTAAGAGCAGTAAATTCATCATTCACTCCACCTGGTCTGACTAGGCACACCTTGACTGCCGTGAATGATGAATTATATTTATTTGGTGGCAGCACTGTTGATGGAGAGTTTTCCTCAAGGTTAAAAAATTTTTGTTATAAATATGTTTATGTTATCGGTTCTTGATAAAATACTAATAATATAAGTTTGTTGTTTTAGTTTGTTTAAAATCAAATTGGGCGAAGTTAGCACTGAGTCTTGGGAAAAGGTTCAAGTCCGTGGTGGAAAAGAACTTGATGTTCGCGTTGTGGCTCATACTGCTGTATACCATTCTCATTCAAACTCAATTTTAGTGTATGGAGGAGTGGTCGCCAGTGTTGCAAGGTAAAAACATTTAACTTTAAGAATAGATACAGATTGCTTTTAAAAACAACATCCAACTATTAATGTAATCATATTTATTCAAATGCATTGCAGATTTTCGAAATTATCGGATCGCATGTTTGCGTTCGATTTGGACTATAAACATTGGAGTGAAATACATTATCCCAGAGCTCATTTACGTGAAACATATGTTCCCAGGGAAAGAGCTTTCCATACGTCAACAGTAGTTGGTACGTAAAAATAAACATTTATGATATGCAATATAATGAAGAAAACTATGTACCTACTATATGACTTTACTGAAAATTTTAGGAAACTATTTAGTAGTATTTGGGGGTTATTCACATCGTCACAATCGTGAGGAAATTTGTTATGATGGCCAAATGTATCTTTACCATCTTGGTTGTCATTCTTGGATATCCTTAGATGTACTGGGCAAATCACGTAGATTATATCCAAAGAAACAAGGAGTATTTGCTCACGCCGCTGCATTAAAACCACCATCTACTCTATTGATAGCTGGAGGATATCACGGAAACGTAAATGGTGAGATTTCATTTTATTTAAGTAATAGATGACAAACAGTAAATTAGGTAATTAATGTCAAATTAAAATGCAAAGCAATATTAATGACTGTATTACATTTTAGGGGACCTTTTAGCATATGTTGTTCCCAGTTGGCATGCAGGTATTACCAACAAAGACCCAGAGGCAGCTTGTCCAAAACATCGCAGTCAACCTGAATGTCTCGCGGACCCTGAATGTGGATGGTGTTCAGCTGATGATGTAAGATTGCTCTTATTTCCTGCTTATTTCATGTGTAAGATTGTTTAGAATTATGTGACTGTCTAGAGCGACTAGAGTTTTCTAGTCTTAATACGCAGTATATGGTCACAATTTTTACATTATAACATATTTGGATATAAAACGATACCTAAAAACTGAACTTTTCAAGTTGGTATATATGTATTTATTTTTTTATCGCGGTAATAATATTTAGATTATCAATTTTCAGATATGTTACGGACGAACGATTGGCTCTAATTGCACAACAAATTTGCAATCTACGCGTTGTGGAGGGATATGTCCAGCACTTGGCGATTGTCATTCCTGCCTCATTCATGGTCCTTCGTTAGAGAAGTTGAACAACACTCGCAAACCGTTGCCTTCCGTCAGCACTAAACTAGGCTTATACCAGTGCAGTTGGTGTGTGCAGAATGCACGTTGTCATCACAAAGACGGTATAGTCACTATACTAAAGTATTTTGTTGTTATATTAGTTGTTTACTGCTTTTTTGTTTGTAAAATTATTGTATCAATAATTGTCTTAAATATTTAAGATTCCGAAAATATGTTTATTTTATTGTTGTGAAGCTGAACGTTTTAAACAGCCTACAAAATCGAAAACTTTATATCGTACATCGTTTTTACTATAGCTATTGACACAGTTTGTCGATTTTAGATAATTACGGGGTTTGTGGAGAGGATACGCCATCAGAAAATCCCGGATGGTGGGGAACAACTGGTACCGAAGTAATAATGCCGGAACAGTGTAAAATTTTAGACAAACGACCGGGTCTTACCTTTCTTAGATATCAGCAGCCGGCGGATTGGAATCATCCCGATGGAGTTTCTGTGGTAAACGCTACCACAGTAGATTGGAGTGCCGGTGGTGGAAGTAATCATATTTTCCAAGGGTCGAGTGAAGCAAGGTTGCGTGGATGGTTACACATTCCGCAGTACTGGAACGGAACAGGGGAAACCCTGCATGTTTGTGCAGGACATTCAAATATATCACTCAATCTGGGAGAAAATCCCATTTCAGTCGCTAATTTGACAGCATCGCCATCCGCTTGCTCTCTTGTCGATTGGCCAGCTCTCTATCCCGGACGACTCTCTGTGGATATGCATGCGAATGATTCGTTACACACTGGGCTGTATCCGTCACATCACCATTCTAAGATGGAACTCCTTCATAATAAATCACAAGAGAATGCTAAGGTAAGCAGACAAGTACATAATTGTTTTAGTAACAAAATTTGTGGATTGTCATAAATTAATTAATTGTAATTAAACTTTATTTCAGGTTTTCACCTTTGAGTTTCTGGAACCGTATTCAAACGGACAATGCTCTGACTATGATAACTGCCTGCTGTGTTTGTCGGACGCGGCGTGTGGTTGGTGCGAGGTAACAAATCGTTGCGAAGCTAGAAATATCGACGAGAAAGCCGCGTGTTCCGCCGACGGTGAGTGGAGATACCTAACGTTACAACCGGCAGCCTGTCCGAATTGCTCGAATTATATCAGCTGTGAGCGTTGTGTAACGGCAAACTACTGCGAATGGTGGGCTGACGAAGCGCGATGTTCTAGACGTGGACGGGCCAGTGGCGCTATAGTAGACACGAGCGAGTGCCCGGCGCCCTGTCGCATGCGTCTCGACTGCGAACATTGCCTCGACGAGCGCGGTCGCTGCGTCTGGTGTGAAGCCACCCGACAATGCTTCAGCTTCAGCGTGTACACCAGCGAGTACCAGTTTGGATTGTGTCGGGAATGGCTTGATAGAGCTTCGACACCCTCACCGGACGATATGGCCAGGAAGTCGGGGCAGTGCAAATCCTGTCAGGCTCACACGCAGTGCTCAACTTGTCTTCGCAGTATGGGATGCGGTTGGTGCCATTCTTTCGAAAATCCCATAAACGGCATTTGCACGGAAGGCGACTTCACACGATCCCACGTAGATTGCGCTTCACTTTTAAATGTTACATCCAACGATGCTGGTTGGGCATACGCGCAATGTCCAGATGTTGACGAATGCGGCCTTGGCCTTCACGACTGTCACGAACATGCAATTTGTAATAATACACATGGATCATATACGTGTAAATGTAAGCAGGGTTACATTGGAGACGGGAAGAAAAGTTGCATGCGAACTTGTTATAATAATTGTATACATGGCTACTGTGTCGGAGCACCACAATACAAATGCAAATGCGACTTAGGTTGGACGGGAGCCGATTGTTCAATTAATTGCGGATGTCACAACCATTCAACTTGCAAGACTGGGGTGGGACGATGCGACGAATGTCAGGATTGGACGGAGGGCGAATTTTGCGAGTCTTGCAAACCAGGTAGCCACGGAAATGCGACGACGGGACAAGGTTGTCGCAGATGCGATTGCAACGATCACGGTGATGAGTCTCGGGGTGTTTGCGATTCCGCAACCGGTGAATGCATTTGTAAGGATAATACCGAAGGACAGAACTGCGAACGCTGCAAGCCGAAATTTTATGGTGACCCGCGTCATGGTGGCAGATGTTACTATCAATGTGAGCCGAGGGGTATGTTAAACGCGACGCAAACTGAAGGCATTGGTTCCTTTTTGACAGATCCTGATATTAACACATTAGGACCGTCTAAGGAGTGCCTGTGGATCATATCAGCCAGCGACATAAAAGACGCCACTATCCAATTCAGTATAAATTCATCGCATTTCGATGTGCCTTGCGATGAGAACGCTGTTTACGTTTATGACGGTCTCGGAGGGGTGCCAGATCTGAGCAACAATCAACAGAGCCAGCTTTTAGGCGTATTTTGCAATGGTGCCTCTTCTGGAGTCGTGGAAGCCCGAAGTGGGAACTTGACCGTTCATTATAAACAAGGTCAACAAGGCCAAGGTTTTGAAGGTGTATACAAAGTGTTAGCCTGCGATGATTACTGTTCTTGGCCCAGGATATGTAACAAACGACGCTGCGTTTGTAGAGAGGGTTACGGTGGTCCAAACTGTGATATTGAAATATGTCGAAATAACTGCAGCGTGGGAATCAAAGGCGGCGTATGTGATACAAGTTATGGACGATGTCTTTGTAATGAAGGATTCGGGGGAGATGACTGTTCAGTGAAACTTGACAAGACTCAACTTGTTTTTACTGAACTGTTTAATTCAGAATACCTTTCTGATGGATTGGATCACCTTAGGAAGACGCTGCCAAGATTTGGACACAGTTTAGTTGCTGATAGACGAGGTTTGTGGATGTTTGGCGGCTATTCTCTCTCACATGGACCCTTAAATGATATACGATTCTTTGATACTAAAAATAACACGTGGATGCAAGTGACTGTGGAGGCAACACCCGATGCAAAAATGCCAGAGGGCCGATACTTCCACGCGGCTGAGATATATCATTCCAAACAAAATATTTATATCTACGGAGGTTTGAGTTTACAAGAGAAAATGGGACAAAATAAAACTCTTGACGATTTCTGGCAATTTAGCCTGAAAGATCAGAGATGGAGTAATATTAAAAGTAAAGATGAAAGGCCACCTGCTCTCGCTGGCCACACTTTAACCCTGCAGAAATATCAAGACTACGAAAGTCTAGTTCTTATTGGGGGTTTTTCTATGAAGGAAGGTTTCATGCCTGAGGTGTGGGAATTTGATCTTGATAATGAAAGGTGGAACAGATTGCATTGTTCAGGGTCAAAGCTTTCTGGAATTATAGGACACAGCACTGTTTATCATGCTCCCTCTCAAAGCCTTTATGTATTTGGTGGAATATTACACGCTTACAACGGCACTATGGTCTCAAACAAATTGTTCTCCTTTCACTATCCTTCTAAAAGGTGGAGCGAATTGCCTAGCTTCCTGAATTATAATGCTGTTGATATTCTGCCTCTTGCAACCTATTTACATTCCGCCGTGACCACAAACGAGTATATGATCGTATTTGGAGGTAGAACCGATCCTGAAAACAGATCGAATGCTTTAATTGCCTACGTCTACAGCTGCAATCAATGGGTCAGACTGGTTAAAGGTTTGTTAACTTTTTAATATCACTTACTTTTCTCTTTTCACATAGAATTGACACTTAATTTAGAAAAAAACTATCTATTACAGGAATAAGTATAGTCGATCATCCACCGCCGCGTACAATAGCACACGCCATGGCCATTGACGTCGAAACAGAAAATGACGGATACATCTATATTATCGGCGGGTGGACGGGCAGTGCGAATTGTCAAGTGACACGCATCTCCCTCCCCGAAGATTTGTGCTCGTTGTGGAGTTCGAACAAGATGGAATGTCGCAGCCACATGGGTTGTAGTTTTTGTAGCACCAGCAATTATACGAAGTGTTACTCTGTGGATAAACCTGGCTGCGAGAGCAGTGACAGGGTTTCCACGAACTCTGGCGCCGCGTGCGATTCCGAACTGATTGTGCAACGTCCCTGCGAGAACTTCACAACGTGCGTCTCGTGCTTGTCCTCGTGGCCCATGTACCCAGAAGAAAAGCCTGCCTGCCGATGGTGTGAATCCTGCGCTGCAGCTGTTGGTTAGCCAGAAAACTCACTTACATATTCAAATGTTTATAATTATTTAACAGTTTCGTCCAACTAATATTATCAATTTCACATTTTAGGCGAATGCGTACCAACCGACGCGTCTTGCACAAGTATTAAATGTAATGCGGGCACGACATACATTAGTGATTCCGAACAATGTCCTGAACTTAGATGCTCAGGGTCTGATTGTGAAAAATGTGTATCTAACCAATGCACTTGGACTCGTCATGCGACCAGGATCGGTAACACGGACCCCTTATTTAGATAAAAAATGTTGCATCATTCCGAAAAAAAATATTTTAAATTATTATTTTACAGGTCAAGCAACAAAAATATCGGAAGACTCTTCGGAGCTCTTTAACTGGACTTGCGCTTTGATCGACGAACCCGGGCGTGTCAGTCTCAGACCGAGAATCAGGGAGGAGTGTCCAAGCCGCTGCAACCAATTCACAGATTGTCAATCTTGTCTTAGCTCTGACGGGGCGGAAGGTGGTTTTTCTGAATGCCATTGGGCATCGTATCTCGGAATGTGCATTTCACCGGCATATCAGCCAGTCTACTGTGCGGGAGGTGTTTGCGGATTAGTTTTGACAAAAGCAGATAAGAATAAGTGTCCAGCGCCCTGCGATACCTTTGAACAGTGTTCAGAATGTTTGCGTCACTCGCATTGTGGATGGTGCGCGATAGAGGGCGCTAATGGCGAAGGCGTCTGCTCAGAAGGCTCAATAGACTCTCCTCTCGATTATTCGACGCGGACCACGTGTGCAAACGTGTACTACGGCGATCACCAGGCCAACAGTACCAACGAAACATTCTCGTGGCACTACACCAGATGCCCACCGGAGAACGAGTGCGAGAACAATCATCATCAATGTAAAGCCGAGTCCGAGGTACGTTTTATGAGCCGTTGAGCTACCGAGGGCATAGAAGCGACCTATATTTGTTTCTGACCGACCGACCTATATATATTTTTCTTATCACACAGGTGTGCGTCGATCTATCGGAGGGTTACGAGTGCGCGTGCGGCGAGGGTTACAAACGCGTGGGCGCGGCGGGCGGGTGCGCGGCCGTGTGCACGCAGGGCTGCGTGCGCGGTGCGTGCATCCAGCCGGACGTGTGCCGCTGCGACTTCGGCTACGTGGGCGCCAACTGCACCATTCAGTGCCAGTGCAACGGCCACTCGCACTGCGAGGGTCCCGACAAGCTCGACAAGTGCATAGAGTGCCACAACAACACGATGGTGAGTGTTTCATCCGGTTTTACAACTTACAGTGTATGATGAATTCAGTTAAAGTGATATTGCTGATGCTAAAATCTTTAAGGCGTTATCCACGAATATAACCTTTTGCTCTTTACCTTTCTCCTCTATATGTAGAAAGATATATCTTTCATTGTATACAGCAAATCGGGGTCCAGGGTAGTCATTTCGTAGACTAGAGTATAGTAGTTTCAGTCTAAGAATGCACGCCCCTCCACTGAACGCGTTTGTTAAAATGTGTGAAAATAAATATTTATTGTAACGCTTTACTTGTGTGTAGGTAGCGATTTGAGTATCAACTTGGACTCGTCCGTCAACTAATCGCGCGATTGGTCCAGGGATGGGCATTTGTATGGCGGAGAGCGCGCGCTATGTATGGAACAATACGTCTGCTCTGCGCAAGATCGCGTCATTTCTACACTAATTGACTAACAAATCCGGCCGTTCGTGTATAACTAACGAACCAAGTACCATTGGCATAAAAAAGCAATGAATTCGTAACGTAAAATTGATTAGGTATGTGAAAAAATAAAATTTTATTACAAAGTATGCGTTATAAATATTACAATTAGAAAAACGCATCTATAATAATACATTTTTAATATGTTTATTTATTATATTCAATAGTAGGTAATCGATGCATTAAACAACACACACACACATTATAGTTTGTTTAATAGTATCAATAGTTTTCGTAATAGTTAGTAGATCTTAAGTAAGTAAAAAAAAAAGAATGCAATAATTTAAAAAAATTCATGAAATACAATATAAACAATTATCCACTCATATCGTTTTCATCTGAATCGGAATTGACATTAATAATTAATTCAACATTCATATCAAAACTTTTTATATATATTTTTTCCTATATCAGATACATGCTGACATGTATTTTTCATATGTTACTATCAGTATTTCTATTCATTCCTTTACGAGAGTCATTATGAATGTTAAGTTTTGTCCAACGTTCCTTTTTGCTACAAAGTTTTTCAAAATTCCTCGTATTATATTTTCTATCGGATTTAGTTCTGGATGGTGCGGTGGCAGCCGTAGAATCTCAAAGCCTTGCGACCTTATTAGTTCATCGATTGCATACTTTATGAATCTCTCTTTATTCTTCAATATCAAATCGTACAGTTCTATTTCCTTCATTGATTCTTCAAAGGGAATGTTGTTTTTTGTCACTCATTCCTGCAATAATAATGTTCTTATTTGAATTAGAATAAGGACATTTTTCAGATACAGTATTGTGGTAGAGCATCATCCATTACAATAACAGCCTTTGCTAGAAGATTTGGTAGTAATTGTTTCGTAAGCTAATTTTTGTACTTCTGAAAATTCATGTTAGTCACGTGGTAATCTCCTCGTTACATTTGCTTTATATATCAAGCAAGCATTTGGAATAAACTCTTGACATCCCCCGGCATGAACAATTATAACCCGCATTCTTTTCGATAACTTTTTCTGTTGACTCACCTTTCTCGATTTTCCAGCATGAATTCTGTGCGTATTGTGTGATATAGCTTTCGTCGCTAAACACAATGTGTCGACCTTTATCGCGATATTTTCTCAGCTGTTTTAAATACTTGAATCGCAACATTTGCATGATGTATGCTTCTCAACAAGCGTTTTACGGTTGTCGTCTGTTTTAAACCATTCATAGCCAGATGCCAGCAAAATTTTACGCAACGCCCATCGAAACCAATTGTCTCCGACATAACTTTTCTTACTTTATTTAGTTTCGGCATTTCGTTAAATTCTTGATGGAATGTCATAATTGTTTTTCGTAATATAGACGTATCAAAATCGTCTAACGAAGATTTCGGACTCCTATTTATTTATGTGGGTGACCTAAAAATCTTCTGTGTCATCATCACTGGATATGCTAGCAACAGCTTTTCTCTCTCTTTTGATATGTTTGATATAGTTCGTTTACTATAACCAACCGCCTGAGTAGCTCGCCATCTGGCATCGCTTAAATTTTCAACTCCATTTTCTGCTTCGTATTTCATGCGATGGTACACCTTAGTAATAATTTGCTTTGCCCTGTAAAGTGACACTTGGCAATGTAAAATTTTTTTCAAGAAGATTTGTTTTGTAAACATTTTAAGTCAAAGTCAAAATTTCTTTATTCAAAATTGGATTGGTTTACAATCGCTTTTTGACGTCTAATGATTCTACCACTTGTTCGGAAAAAATGCCTCAGTCCTGAGAAGAACAGGCGAAAGAAACTCAGCGGGACTTTAACTCTTCTTTTTTATGTTAATTACGTTGACAATTTTTATAATTTACATCTTGAAATGGCCTGGAGGCGATTACATCATTTCCATGGTGTACTATCTTCAATGAAATCATTTACTGTATACTAACCTTTAGCACACAAACGTCCTTTTACAATTTTTTTCGAATTTGGCATTTGGAGCTTTCTGGACGTTCTCTGGAATCCTACTGTAAAAACGTATAAATTTCCCATAAAAAGAATTACTGACTCGTTGTAAACGAGTCTTGGGTACAACAAATTTGTTTTTGTTCCTAGTGTTAATGTCGTGCACGTCACACTTCCTGTGAAAGTCATTAATATTTTTGTGAACGTACATAACATACATTTTCATACACGTATTGATTTATGAACCTTCATGTGCAATACGAACCAATACCTAATCCCGTAATCAATTTACAGTAATTCCCTACACGGTAAATTGGTTACGCGATATGGAGAAACGCGTTGTTCGTGCATTACTCGTAAAACGTATGACCTCGTATTACCCCGTATAACGCGTTATGTAAAAAACGATTACCGAAAAATATGCTATACTATCAAGATTAGAACATTATAAAAAAAAATATCTTATACATATGTACCTAAAAATAGTTAATCTTAAATAAATTGCACTTAGATAAATTACAGCAGCAAACAGTTTAATTACATGTTTATTTTAAGATCCCCGCGTAATATGGGAGAAAACGCGCGATATACGGAGGACATGAAAAACTATAAGAGCACCGTGTCAAATTTCGCCTGAATTGCTGTAGTTTAACTAATCATATGAGCGTATCTATTATAATCAGGGTGTGTTGAGTTTCCGAAATCATTTGAACGGCGAAAATTAAGAGCCGCGCCATTCCTGAAACTATCGGCCAACCTCCCCCTATCCGGCCCGTTCGTTGTAATTGATTGATTGGCGAAATTCGGCGGGTGCACGGTGCACGGCGAATGAACTGAGGCAAACATTGAAACGTGACGGTCCGATTTGCATCACCGCGAACGCCGCGGCGCCCGGAGGCTGGAGCGGATTGGGTTTATTAAGCCCCTGGGACTGCGCGTGCACGTCAAAGCGACCGCCCTACAGTCGTACCGACTGACAAGAATGCAAATATTATCCAACGCGGCCAGACGGGGGGCGGAGATGAATATGACGAATTGATATTAGATTCTTTTCATTAGGTGTCTATATATATATATATAATTGCTAACGGTCGACATTCAACGAAATATAATTTTTATACCATATTTATTATTTGACAAAATACGTCTTTGAAGTTAAAACTAGAAACATTAACATTCTTTTCTTTTAAAAGAACGCTGCTCTTATTGTAAGTCCAGAAATGTCTTGTGTTATAAGAGCGTTTTACATACATAAATCTTACGCGGACAAACAACCAGGTCCGAAACAAATATTTGTAGTTCGTACAAATATTTGCCCCGGGTGGGAATCGAACCCACGACCTACGACACCGAAGC
>DWHO01003691.1:0-11758 GCA_018247575.1 Eurytides lysithous rurik | reverse complement strand
CCAGACACACACCAATCGACTTGTTTTAATTTGCTGATTTCAACAAGGCAATTAAAAAAAAATACTCCAAGTGTCATTAACTACGTTTTTTCTTTCCAGCGTCGATACATAGTTGGTTTCAAATATTATTTGCGTCATTCAAGACTTATTCCGTTCATACATAATTTCCGTTCAATGTATCATCAACCCACTTCAAGAAGACGTTTGGATTCTCCCTCCGCTAATATATTTGATCCGCGATAAATTCCTAACGTCATATCAGCCGATCATAATAGCTTACAACATGTGATAGTGCAAATAACTTCGCACAGACCGCGCCTTTGCACGCAGACTTGGGTAATGGGGCACAGATGGCCGATGAGATGTGCTGTAGAATTGACTCATGTCTAAACTATCCGGAAACTACTGAGCTTAATATTTGATTAAAAATTTAACTAACAACATCAAACGGTAACAAACACCAATTGAAACATAAAATTGTGTTTACTGATTATTGAAGGTTCGTACATACAAGATGTTTATACCATATTTAGGTGGCGGTGGTGGTATTTAGGTGGTTCGCTTACATTCTACATGAAAATAGTCGTCAGTGATTTTGACCATCACAACATACCTAAATACACACATACGCACATACACGTGTACATATGTACATACATACATATATATGCAATTAAATATATTAAATCCATTACGTTCCTTAGCTGTACCGTCGTCAGATACAAATAGATAAATGATATTGCTAACATAACTTTAATAACATTGACAATTCGTGTCATCAGACATACGCTTCAAACTGGGCAATCAACATATTATGAATCATACAAATTCAAGCCATGAGTAACGAACGCTGTTTTTCGGTTGGTTTTCACACAACTAGAGAATAAAAAATTGTTAAATCCAGATTGTGAGATTGATAATATCATTATTTAGTTAAAAAAACGCTGCCCTAATTGTAAGGGATTTTTACATACATAATTTTCATGTGGACAAATGCCCAGATCCGGAGCAGTCCTCTATAGTAGCATAGTATAGTAACAGCCTATATATGTCCCACTGTTGGGCATGAGCCTCCTCTGTACAGAAGGTATAAGGGCACAGACCGCCACGCGGCCCCACATATTTAAAAGAAAAATTATTGTCTTCTTGTCTTCTTAAATATGCAGGTTTCCACATGATGTTTTCCTTTTCCGCGGTGCACGTGATAAATCAGCACTTGAAAATGTTAATTACAATTTAACAAATTCATTGGCACCGGCCCCGGGGATTGAACTCAGTTGCTGGACACTGAGGTACCACGGCTTCTAGATAATTGTTTGTCCGGATGGAAATTGGTTGCTGGACACTGAGCTACCACGGTTTCTATATAAATGTTTGTCCGAATGGAAATTGACTCTGCGAACTGCACCAAAGCCAATAGCTTGGCAACTGCACCAGACGGATGGCCCGTTTGGTGCAGTTGCCAAGCTATTCGCAATCCTACTTCATCCCGGAAATTGACAAAAATATAAAAAACAACACGTGATCAACTCGTCATCGTCGTAGACCGATCGTATTGTAAACAATATTAAAAAAAATTATTTTAATAATTTCTAGTTAATACTGATAATATTATGCATCTGGAAATTTTATACAGTCTTTCATTAATTATAAGAAAGTTTTACAAAATAATAAAACAATTAAAAAATAATAAAGTGTATGAAAAGTACCTTCAAGTAGCCTTATTTAACGTTTATTTATTTTTTTAAAGTTGAACATTTTTATATTTCCCTAAGGTGGACCATACATATATACACATAAATAGAAATAGTATTTTCTGATTTTAATATTAAAGTCCAATTAGACATATGTACATAATTATGAACATACAAAAACGCCTCTAATTTTCATTTTTAATTAGGTATATAAAAAATGGACTACTTTATCTAATAAAAAAATCCATAAACCTACACACAACCACTTAACAATATATATAAAAAAATCAATGGTTTTTTAATCTAAATTCGCAGTTTGTATTAGAATAGAACGTTGATACTGATAAAATTGGCTATCTCTGTCAAATGGATCACCATTAAGTTTGACTTAGGATAAAAACGTAAATACGGATCCTATTGGACAGGTTTTTTAATTAGTCGTTGACTTCTTGCCCGAGTTCAACGTATTTTTGATAAGCTTACATAAATTATTTTTAAGATTTCATCAGCTATTTATTAACAAGGTTTGATAACGTTTTTTAATGTTATACGTTTCACATAAAACTATCTTGTTTATGCGAATGGTATACGTTATTAAATAAAACTAATTTACGGATATTCTCGCATCTTAAATTTGCTCGAGTGGCTATGAATGCTACAAAACATTTGGACGTAAGACGTAAACAAAATTATAACGCAATATATTACGCAAATGACATTATTTACGTATATATATAACAAAACAGAGTTTCACCTCAAATATTTAGCTATTTACATTTTTATTTCTAATCCTCCGTGACCTAGTGGTTATAGGTAGTGGTATTACAAATCGCAGATCGTGGTTTCCAATCCCTATCCCGGTTATGACTTTGTTTCGTTGTTTCTTAGTTGGGCTAGGGCATTACGGGCTGATCACCCGATTTCCTGAAATGTAAGATGATCGATGCGTCGGATGGACATGTAAAAAGTCGGTCCCGGCTTCTTATCGACGCCATCTAGCGGTGGGTTGAAGAGGTCGTTAATAAGAAGTCGGTTTAATGTCACCGCCTTTGCGCCTGATCTCACAGTGCTAAATATACGCGGTTTTATTCATAAAAAGATTCATTTTTTAGTAATATTCCCGTTAATAGAAGATATTTGATTGCAAAGTTACAAGTCAACTGTATATTTTATGCTACTCACTACTTAATGATACACGAATAAGTAGTAAGTAAAGAGAAATTCAACCGCGGTGCAAGAATAATTGACACACTTAATGTTCCGATACCGCGATAATTGTAATGGAGCGCGTTGCGCGACTGTAAAATCGCCACAAATCTTAATAAGTCAAAAGCTTCAACCTCTTGAATATGATAAAGTGGTTAATGCCGTCGGAGGACCGCTGTAGCCGTTTCACGGCCGTTATTCACGGAGATATCTCCTTAAATGCCATCCCCACGCGTCATTGGACATCGAATTAAACGTAATATCGTATGATTGACAAATGCATATTACCGGGTCGCAGCTGTGTTTGCTCTGGTGCGGGCGACAAATTAATTGTACCATAATGACACGTCGGCTCTCTCGCTTGATGTGCTCTGATCCTGTTGCTCGATTTCTATTGCCTGCTTATTACCAGCGTTAGTATGAACGCTTGAATCTCCCCTGTGCTGTTTTCCCTAATGTTTAATTCGATCTGGCATTTATTTAAGACGTGCTAAACGCGTGCAATTGCCGTTTTCTCTGATCCGACAATGTCAATAGACACATGGTGACACCTTTCGCTGTATCTTGTTCCTCTTAATTGGACACTAAAACGTAATACAAAACCTATCTGCGGAATTCATTCCCATCTTATGATTGCTACACATTATGAAATAAAACCCACCTGTGAATGATGCAAAGTATTCGAGTTTCGGAAATTTATTTTTAAATTGGTTATTTTATATTATAATGGCTGGCTGGCTATCAGTCTATTATTTATTTCTTTTTTTTATGGATTAGGCTGACAAACGAGCAACCACCACCACCGAGAGGTTATTTAATATTATTAAACAATTTACAGGATATCTTTCATCGTAATGTGGTAGACAGACGGCTAAGGTTTCATCCAGGTTTCATCGACCTTATTTTACTTCCAAAGATGGCAGATGGCAAGGCCTTCGTAGCACAACGTGCACAAATAAGACAGAGTAATTATAGCACGCAACAAATGCAAAAAGCAGAAATCTGATTGGTTTCCTGTCGTTAAAGCGGAAAGCCGCCATCGGTTGTCAAAAACACCACATCTATTCACAAGACGTTCATAATTCAGAATTGTGTTTGATCTAATAATTTACTATTTGTTTTCAAGATTAAGAATATAGTAACATGTACACCGTATTCGTTGTTTATTATTTAAATTGTATAGGACACTAGTCGAGTGCCTTACGAAACACAACCATTAATAAAAATATGTTTGTTCTTTTTTTTTAGAAGATGAAGTGACAAGACCAGCAAGTCATGAATGTACCTGATGGTAAGCGACAGGCTTGACCGGTAACATCTCAGTGTCAAACAGAACACGCTTGATGCTGCGCAGCGCTGTCACGCATATATTAAGACGTTATATCTCTATGCCCACTAATTACTTTGGAAACATGCCCGAGGCGGACTTTTCAAAATGTCCTTCCACTTGTAGGCTATGATAAATATAATACATTAATTTGAAAGATACATTTGACTGAACCGTTGGTGTAGTGGCTGGTACTCCTAATTGAAAAGCCGAAGGTCGTGGGTTCCAGAGACAGAGCAGTATTTGTTTTGTGTCTGGGTGTTAACTATCGATATAAGTGTTTTCTATACATTTATATTATGAGTATCTATGTTTACATTTAAAATATATAAGTATGAATATCAGTGGTCTCTTAACCATAGTAAGTTACGTACACGTTGTGTAGAAAGTTAGATGACTTTAGTTTTTTTTTGTTTCAATATAAGTGCACATTCCTTCCTTATAATCTCCAATGCGCTAAAATTGCGGCTAATATAAAAATTACTTTATTAAATTTATGAATTCATATTACTCATTTTCTATATTTGTTTGTTCTACTTCTGCTTAGAAGTCTTTGTACAATATATGTACTACTGTAGTACATACATCAATAGTATGGACAGACAAGTGCATCGAAAGAAATAAACACCAATTATGTACAATAACTGTCGTGGGTACGCTAAGGTTTATCCTCTAACTAATCGCTTCTTAAACGACTACCAATCCGTTGTATAAATGAATTTCAGTTTTATCTGCCGTCGGCCGTTGGTCCGAGCAGCTCCTGAATTATGGATTGTGTGCAAGAGCTGTCTTAAATAATGTCATATCAGCTGATTAGGCAGTGCAGTTTCCTTGTGAAAGTCCGCGAGCACCAATTAACGTGTTGCGAGTCTAGAAATTGTGCTAACAACAACCCCGCTGCCGTATAATTTGTCAGGTCGTCAAACGCTCTGATAAAAGTGACTGCGAACGAACCGATTTCCGAGCCACGCCTCCGCCCCGCTTTATCCAACTTCGTGTTTGAAGAATAAAAGATTACAGTTCTCTCGGTACAGATAACGGTTTGAGGCGAAGTGCTCAAGCGAACAGCACTCGAAGCTAATTTTTCAAAACGCTATCTGAAAGCCTTAATGAGCGGTGCGTGACAAACTTGATGCGAAGTTTGAAATAAAATTTACTAACTATACTATGTGAGTTTTACACGAATTTGAATTTGCATAAAAGTCTGGGATGTAACTCAACCTATATGTAATTTCCATATGCATTTCTTCTTTAAATTTCGGTAAGAGATGAAATCTTTGACAAAGGTAATTCATTTTATAGTTCAACTAAAAAAATGTTGAAATTCAATTCGGATCTTTTGCAAATTCTACAACTAAACGTTATTTGACATAAGGTTTAGTAATAGAATTTGTTTTTTACTATTACAGTAAATTTTTGACTATAACATAAAGAAAAGGAAAGCATAAAGCAAATTTCCAGCATATGTAAAATATTACAGCACTGTATAAGACCTGCAAGATTATTGTGTAGTGTGTAGTGTTTGTAGTATTTGTGTAGAGGTATTGTTTAGGGCTCAACGATGGATATGGAGATTTTCATATTCTATTCACAAATCTTGTAACAAACCTTATTTTAAAATATTATCACAATCTTCTTGTTTTTCTTCGCACATGTGATATCAAATCATAGCTTAGTGTCATAGAACTATGGTTTGGAAACTCATATTAATGAAAACTATTTATAGGCTATCTTTACCAAACAATTTTGTTAAATACTTTTATCGGGGAATGTACGGTAAGAATTGACGACACCGCCCGTTGTCAAAGTTGGAGGGTTAAAGACATAACGCCACGGTGGTTTAATCTACCGTACCGTGTTGTTATAAGTTTATCTTATTAACGTCCTACTAAAGTGTACCAATAACTACTACCGAGTTGTTTTTGGTACATTTTATACAGATCACAACACAGTTCTAGAGGGCGCCCAATATTTAGCATAATTTCCCAAGCTCCATACCTATACCTATTGTATTGCCAAATAAAAAAAATCCATATCTGTAATAATTTTTTTATAATCAATCGGCAACACGGGTGGTCAGAAAATCAATAAATACTGTGACTAACGCCGAACAAAGGCTTAAGCAGTAAAAGTGCATTATCAAATTTAACTTTGACGGTCATTTTACGACATTTTTATTGGTGTTTTATTGCTATACAGCAAATTACGACAATCGAACTCGATTAAACGGGATACAATTAGGTATTTTTTTAAAACAACACACGACATTGTAAAATTAATGCCCGTGTTTGCGGCTTCCACATACTCATAAACTATTTATTGTAATATTCGCGTCATAATATATCATAAACGTACTAAATTACATAATCAAAATTATTTTTACACAAATAAAAATGTAAATAAGCCGCATAATTTACAAATTGATAGAAAACAACGAATTTCTTAGCGTATATATATATATGTATATTACTAATTAAAGCGAATGGGAGAAGGAAAAGTGATCATCATTTATTCCTTTTCTACAAATTATAATTGTCAGTTTTTTATTTAGAATTATATTAATGCCTGTAAAAGTTTCCCGCTTACTAATGAGACCACAAGAAATGAAAAAGCTTTTATGACCACTTATTCTAACTAACCAGCTTTAGGTTGATAAATAATATGTTGAACTCAATTTTCCATGCGATTAAAAAGAGTTAGGTGAGTGTTAAGTCGTTAATGAGAGCGGAGCACCAATAGTCTTTAGTAGCTTAGGTAATGGTGATATAATAACGTTTTATGTATCGAACTAAACAGAGGACTCGAGGTAATCGGCGTATATGAATGTTAATTAGCGATGCAGTTCTAAATAATTAAACGACATCGTATAATCATTTAACAGAGAAACGGATCGTAGGTTGGCGCCGTAATGGTGCGTGCTTTAATGATGTTATAGAATTTATGAGGCCGTCCTGGCCATCGGGGTTATTAAGAAAATTACTATAACGGCTAGGCGCCTGATAACGTACGGTACACGCTATGTTAAAGTATCATAGTCAGTATCCTTGTAATCATCTACCAATCAGTGGCGGTACCACCATACAAGCCCAAAAGGCCGGCTTGCCCTATTAAGGAGTAATATTTATAAGTCTTAATTAGCACATAATTCCCGAATAATTTATTTTTAAATTTGCGCGTTGCGGGAATTATCTGCTAATTAAAATTTATAAACCTTACTCCTTAGTAGGGCAAGACGGGCTTTTGGGCTTGTATGGTAGCACCGCCACTGCTACCAATCATTATCGGTGACAGCACATATGTTTATAACTATGTATACCTGCTTATTTAATCTATATACAATAATGATTAATGTGCAAATGTTTAATAATAATAATAATCTTTATTTAATTCAAAATGTTTATTGTATAAAGCAGATTGAAAAGCACACAGTACTTGTGTTAGGAAACTCTGCTCCTCCGATGTTTAACTATTGTTCTCATAATAGATAATTTATCTCAAATAAATTTTATGACTTTTTTTGGAGAAAAAGTGACGAGTTAAAGATGTCGCTCGCGTAATGATAGTCGACAAGAAGGCCTGCCCAATACAGTAACAATACAGGCCCATCTTAAAAAGTGACTTTGTTTACATTGAGTCATGCAGACCGAAATTGGTTATAACAGATGTTAGTCGTTATTACTCACTATAGCCCGAAGTGTTGCTAGTCCATTATGATTCCGCAATTACGTGTCAGCAATAGGGCCAACACCTTAAAATCTATTTGTGAATTGTTAGTGTTTCTAACTTTGATGTCAATATAAGATGGCGACAATAATACTCAGAGAGTCCGCCTGGGAAGTTATTATACAATTCCCGCTTATTCAGTCGCCAATCACAAATCTTTAAAGATTCCCTGTTTCAGCTTGAAGGATAATAATTCTAGAGAGTTTATTAATTTCTACTTTTTGTAAAATTACGTTGAGATACAAAAATTCACATGTCTTTTTAACAAGCGCAGAGGAAACCAAGTGAGGTTCTTATGTGCAGGAATTATGATTAGGTGTCCAACTATCTCGTCCTTTTTGTTCCTCCTGTGGTTTAAATTCTACAACAAATTCATTGAAATTTTGCGGGAAATATGTTATGTGAATTAGCAATTTTCGAACTTTTTATTTAACAGCTCTTTCTTTCATTGATGATAGCTGATCGATAGATAAATATTTTTATTAAAGCAATATAAAATTATTTGGCAAACAGAATAAATAAGTTGTTTTTCCTCTTCATATATAGATGAGATGATTAGTTTAAATCGAGATTTTAAAATATTTGTTTTAACATTTGAATTTTGAAGAAGTCCATGGGCGGTAATTATTTAGATTATGGGATATCATTTCAATAGGACTAATCTTGCTGTAAGCCCTGTAAGTATTGTAAATATAAGAAATCATCAAAATCTACTTAAATATTGTGAGACATATATATATACGAAAAAGTTTTCAGGCGGATTGATAATCTCTCACCCTTTCATGTCTGTTAATAACTCAGCATACAGCTTAGTTGTTAATAACGTACCATTATATAGTCTATCTTTTTTATTTATATATCATTTTTTATCTAGGAAAAACCAGTGGTAACAAACTTAATAATAATAATAAAAAAATAAAAATAAAAAATTACAACAAAAATTTACATTACAAAAAAATATAAAAATGCCCCAATTGTGATATTATTATATCTATGGTTCAGTGTAACTTCCTTTTTAATTTATATTCGATATTAGCTATTTATCTTAATGTAGTGTATATACACTACATTAAGATAAAAAAAAAGATGCGAGAACTTTCATTTAAACTTGTTTAAAAAGTCTAAATTTATGTTTGGTAATATCTAACCGAATGCAGTGCATAACGAAAACAGTTATAAAACTTTATCGCTCTAAATTTATCAAGTGGGGAACTTAACTCTCGATAAAAGTTTTCACTTGAAGGGTCCCAGCACGAAGCGTGAGTGAACGCTCAAACTGGCTAATTGAAAAATTACGGCGACGCCAATTTCTCGTCAATTTGATCCCTAACCCGGCTCGCGCTTCATAGAGCACCCGAAAACATCAGAGCATTACGTATTCCGCGTAATATCTTGTGCTAACAGATAATTCAACGGGGAATCTCGTTAAATTTAACCTAAATAAATTGCCCCTCGAAATTGCTATTTACATATTTCAACGGCGTAACAAGCAGTTATGCACTGTTTGTTTTGAACTACTAGATTCATTGTCGCGCCTCAACGTATTCAAAATCCGCAATTTTTAACGAAAATTCAAATTACAATTTTTGTCATCTTTTAAAATACGCTATGTATTTTACATTTTAGTATTACAAGTCATTGTTTGCTATTTAAACTAAAAAAGGTTGTCCATATTTTCTTATGAGACGAAAGTTATTTTTCTCTTGTTATTTTGTGTTTTACAATATATTGTTTTTATGTTATTAATAATATGGATTCGAAAGGAAATTATGCGAAAGGATGTAAAAATCGTAATTCATAATTATTTTCGAAGTTAATGTTACATCTTACATTGATGTAACAATTTAACTGAGCAGTACTGCACTTTGTTGTTAAATGTTTAGTTGCAAAAATATTACGTCAATTCCCGATTAACGCTGCGCTGAAGAAAAGGCTTGAAAATAATAAGGTGCACGTAGTTGAATTATCTTCGCCAGACTTTAATAATGGTCATTAAAGATGATGGCATATTTCGTAGTAGTTTTAGAACATCTAAGTCTATTTTTATGCGTTGAAAATTATTTAACGATATAAAAAATAGTTAATCATTTAGACAATCAAGCGCTGAAAGCTATAACACTTTTCACTATATCTCAAACTGGGCAATTCTATGTAGGTAATCCTATGCGGTGTTCAGACAACTGATAGGTGTACTTAAATATTTTAAATGCATACTTCTATAGATATTTAATACCCAAACACAGAATAAATACTTATAATCATTGTACAAATATTTTGCCCGGAGTGGATATGGAACCTACTGCTTTTGACTTTGGATTCTAAGGCACTAACCACAACGCCAAGGGGCTACTCAAATATTTTAAAAAATTATTTGAAAAATTGTTCTGAAAAAGTGATTGTATTATTATTTCCTGGTATTGCACAACCCGTACTTATGTAAATTAGGACCACATACTAACGAATATGTTTGTTAAACTAACATTTGTTAGCTAATATTTCCTATCACTAGTATTTGTTTGTGAACTAGACCAAACATTGACAGTGTGAAATGCAATTACTTACATTTAACATGAACGAAAAAAAGAGGTGTACCAACTTTGAGAGTTTATTCCGGTTAAAATGACAACTACTAAACCTGTATGTTTTTTTTTTTAATGAAACTTGAATATCAATAATTGATGAAAACAAATTTATTTATACTTGCATTTATTTGACTTTTTTTTTACTTAAAAATTAAGTGTTAACAGTGGATAACTTTTTTGCAAGTATAATTTTGAGATCTAATTACAACGACGTCCTAACTTCTTTAACCTATGTATTCGTAAGAATTTTCAATTATTACTTTATAATAATATACTACTATTATCTTTTTATAGATAATAGTAGCAGACAAACTGCAACTATTAGCCTCTTTTTCATTCTTATAAGGTTTCTTTAAAACATTTAATTGTAACATTTTGGTAATTAAACTAAACTTTAATAGAAAATAAACTGGTGATCGATGCCATAATAGCCGCATTATATGGGTTAATGGTTTACATTTACGTAATTAACTATCTATTTGTGTTCATGACTGTAAAAATGCTAAACGCAAGACGCGGCGGTGTTAAATGAAAGGTTTTTCACAATAAAACCGACAAACGCGTCGACATCGGAAACGCGATAAATAAAATAAGCTGGAAATTTCGTTGCGGTTTCTAAAACCGCAACTATATTGCGATGTACTAACTACAGTTGAGGTAGGTTTTAGAACTACGACCGTAAACATGGGCATAGTACATATGAAACGGCGTCTAACAATGGGAATCAATCGTTTTGTCAATGTTCAGTATAAAGTGATGACTATTATTGAACAACAGCTATGTTACTTTGTAAGCATGCTATTGTCTAATTTATTACAAAATTTCACGTTATTTTTACTTTAACAAGGTTGTTCCCTTACCGTCCTTAAAAGTCCCTAAGAATAGAATGGTCGGTGATATTAATCCTACTAGTATCGCCTAATCCTAATAGTATGTTTAGACATTTCTAACTTTATGACGCTAAAACGACTCGACAGGTTTAGATGAATTTTGCAAACAATTTATAATGTAGATAATGGTGTCTCTCTCAACCGATTTCGGCTACGGCGTCAATCCTTCAAGAAATAAACCAACTGCACAGGTTTTATAATAAGAATAATAATAATAATATCATGGGATATCTCACACACTGCCATCTGATCCCAAACTAGGCAGAGCCTGTACTATGGTAATCATACAACTGATGTACTTACTTATATATTTCTTAAATATATACTTATATACAT
>DWHO01003690.1:0-11760 GCA_018247575.1 Eurytides lysithous rurik | reverse complement strand
TCACGCCGATTTTCTGTGAGATCGTGGTACTAATCCGGTTCGAGCCGGCCCATTCAGCAGCGGGAACAGCTGCGTGGATCTACCACCGTAAAAATGTCATATTCGTGTTAAATAAATGCGACTTGGCATATTCCGATTTTAATTCTAACGTTTTGAATGTAAACAAATTTACTTTAAAAAAGTGGACCTTAAGTGGGGTAGATCAATACTATATTAATATATGAAATAAATCCTAGCATTAATTCACTTATTCCTCACTCAGAAGTGGTTGGAAAATGGAAACTCATCGTTGAGATAGACGTTCAGATGCAGACGCGTGAATTTCCCGATTAATTTAGACGGATACTGTTCCAGGCAGACTTAACGTAACATCAAAGTTGTCGTAAAAGTGACGGCGAGGTAAGTGACGTCGGCTTAATAATGGCTTTCATGCACGGGGGGAACATGAAGTTAGGGGACGCTTCATCCCGCTCCCGATGTATTTTCAGCTCAAGAGGTCATCGAACTTTTAGGATATCTAAAGCATTTAAACTTTATAGCCTTTTTAATATTATTTTTCGTATTCAATTTTTATACCTTCTAGAAATCGCTTTATATTGTTCATCTCTTAATATTTTGCACACGACCGAAACCAACGGATCGTTATTATTATTTGTGTGCAAAAAAATACGCCAAAATAAATTTACGACGGGAAAAAGTTAAGTCAAGTAATCAAGCATTATTCAAATATTAGAAAAATGTTACGGTTTCAAAGATAAATCATCTTGCAACAATTTGTTAAACCCGAAAATCTTTTGTGCGCTGTCATAAAGAATGAAATACGAATACGATGGGTTTCGCAACGTTTCACAAAAGGGAAAATATTGTGATTATTCCCCCCGCAAAGGATTGTAGGCAGTTTCCTTTGTCAACATGTGTATCTTCCGAAAACCCAATTTCAAAGACATCAAATAAATATTTTGCTCGTTTCGTTCAACTGAATTTTTTATCGAATTCATGAACTTTATTTCAAGCAGTTTTTGTAGTATTTTTTTTATCGAATAGGCTGACAAACGAGCAAGCGACCCGCCTGATGGTAAGCGGTCACCGCCGCCCATGGACATTTGCAAATTATGGAACTTGCAAATGCGTTGCCAGCTTTTAATGGGAGGGGATTTTGTAAAAGAAAGGGAGAAGGAGTAAGGGTAGGGAGGTAATGCGAGGAAGGAGAGGTAGAGAGGGGAGTGAGAGAGGAAGTGGAGAACGGGGACGGGCCACCGGCCACCTAACGCACCGGAGGAAACGCGAAAGCAAAAACACTTCCACTTTACGCCGATTTTCTGTGAGGTCGTGGTACGTACTTATCCGGTTCGAGCCGGCTCATTCAGCAGCGGGAACACCTGCGTGGCTGTACGTAAAAGTTGGCATCTCGTTACGGTAATCAAGAGTTGAATGCAAATTCTCTGTATGTAAATAAAATACTTATGACTTAACTAAAATAAATTTATTATAAAATTACCTTAAGTGACCTAAGATGGCCCCTACCTACCTTAAGTTACCTAATAATTATGATCTTAAAAAATCGTTCAGTTGGGACTTGAGTCTCACCAAGTATCGCGTACTACTGTTTTGTTTTCTTGATTTTTTTAACATCACTACTTGATATTTTAATTTCAATATGTCGACAAACTGTTAGCCCTTTTAATTGGTCATACTCTATTTGATAAGTCCTATATGCAACTTAAATCCCATTTAACGTCATTTAAGTCTTCTATCACTGACGTGTATTCTTTTCATTTATGCAAATATGACGCAATATATAAATGAATATAGTATATGATTTTATAAGATCATTATTTAATATGCTGACAAAGACTATACAATCTTTTATAGATAAACTAAAAAAAATTAGACATTCGCAATTAGACGCTTAGTCTGTGTGAAACTTTGGAAATGTAAAACAATCAACCGATAAAATCCAGATATTACTGCTAGATGCTTTTTAAAAGAATTAAGTGATGATGTGTGTGAGAATGATGGTAAACAAGCTTGCACATAACAGCATAGGACTACATAACGCTTTGAAATAATCAAAATGTCCCAAACTCTTCGTCTCTCGTCTCGAACGAACTCGTCCATTGTCCTCGATAAGGAGACATACAAGATGGTCTGGAATCATTGATCAAACTAAAACGTAAATATAATGCTTGTACATTATAACCTTGAGGTAGAATAACTGGTAATACGGCGCTGTTGCCATAGGTGTAGTGCAAAAGCGTTCGACACAGAGGTTTAATAAAAAATAGCTATGATTGTATGAAAAGTCACTTAAACTTATATCAAATCTCACTAACCTGACCGCGGGAACTTCGAGTATGTCCCACTCCACAGACATATAGAACTCGGATAGGTCGACGCCGACAGAGACCACGTTGCTTCCTGCCTGCTCGTCCATATGTCTCAGGTCCACCTGTACACACGGCCTCGCCAAACATTATAAAGTAATTTTAATTTGGAATTGGAGTTCACAAGGCAGGTATCGTATTTGATTTTAAAAATCTTGAAATTAATCATTATATTTTCCTCTTTTCTTTCAAAAAAAGAAAAGCGTTGTGCCCTTAAAATGTCCCATGACGGGCATTCAGAATTAAATTGTCATTGAAAAAAGATTTTTCACTAACTTTTTATTAATTATTTTTAGGTAATAAGTAATGTAAAATTTACTTTTGTAATATTATAAAGGAAGGTTCTTAAAAGTAACACACTATTACATAAAAAAACACATCAAGTCACAAAATACAGTAAATAAATGCAACACACATTTTATTTGTCTATGCTTTTATTTGTTTGCTTTAGTGGACAGGCGAATAACAATGCAATTTATTTCTCTACGTATTTACGTAGAACAAAAATATGTTACTCTGTATTCGCACATTGTTTTAGTATAAACCTTTGAAATTTATTTTTGTTCCAACGCAAATAGCAGTTTTATTCATCTCTATTTAGTTTTTCTTATTATCCGTGTTATCAGTCACAAAACTGTAAATTATTTATTTCGATACATGCACCCTGCCACACAATGTGAACCTAGGCTAGAATTTCACACGTCAAAGAACAAACATGAAATCTTTCAGCTAAACGCTAAATCAAACTCAGCAGCATTTAAATGGTGTCCATAGGAGACGAGGTCACGACTAAACCATACCACAGAGTGTGCCAAGAAGGTACCTGTGTCGACAAAACCATCTAAAACAAATATTAAACGTTTAAAGATTCACTTGTTTAAAACATTTATTTCAAAGAAGACACTTAACAACAACAAAGTCAATTCATGCGAAGTAATGACAACGCGTAAACATATAACACACCTAATAACGTAATGGGGCCGGAGATCGGGCGATCGTTCAACGGGAGTCGGTCTTCGTATCCGACTCTTTGACGCAATCGCAAGGAGCTTTTAATTATTAGCACCACAGGCGCGTCCCCTGCGATTTGTCATTGATCTGTTATAGAGGAGATCGGAAGTACCGGCTCCGCTGCGCTTGTGTGTGTGCGCGGAAAATAAGCACAACGTGCTTTCAGCCGTTCGCTAAATGCCAACATGTTAAATTTAATAAAACACTATGTGTCCGCGATGGAAAACCAATTCGTTAATAATGTTGGCATCCGCGTAGGCTTCGCTTAGTGTAGCGGTGCATGCAATAGGGTCTCGTCGAGTGAATGAAACCAATAAGCCTCATTCCATCAACAAAACTGTCACTACTTTAAACAACTAATTCATTTTGTGTGCACTATGGACTCCATGTCTGAAATTTATTTGGACTGTATTTGACTTGTTATTGTGATGGCATCAGATATCATGCAATGGTCTGTGACACTGAATTCTTACAGCCGCTGAAGAGTCGCTAATAGGGAAAGGTATAAAATATGCAATGATGTCAGTTTATTCCGGAAAGTGTGTTTGATCTCAAATGTCGTATATATTTGTAGTATCACGTGCTGTGTTTCCTTGTCTTGTGTAGGCATTGTGTTAAGCTGTATTAGAACATTGGCCACAATTGACGTGCGGCCATCGTGATCGGGAATGCAATTCGTTTAGAGGTAAGCCGGACGCATGCAGTGAGTGAAGAGAACGCTTAGAGTAAGAGGAACATGCAGCAAGCACAAGAGTGAGGGATAGTGTGTTCTGTGTGTATGTGGCGCGAGCGGAGCCAGCTAGAAAGGGTGTGATGACCGGGAAGACGCCGCTCCGCGCAGCGCTAGTTAATTTTACACTAAATTACAGTCACGAGAATGTTATAGATATATTTACGTACTACTTATTAACACATGTATTCCAAAATCAAAAAGTCATTTCCCTCAAAGCATTATATGCAGCACTTGCGCGGAACGGTTCAGCCGGAGTGGGACGTGTTGGAGAGGATTGAATTGATTGATGTTGCATCCCATATCACCAGGCATTTAGAAATTTTATACCTTTCCGTGTCGAGCGAGGGAGGCCGATCGAACTAAGTGGAACCGACCGAGTCATTATC
The DNA here is from genome assembly GCA_018247575.1 of Eurytides lysithous rurik. Lineage (NCBI taxonomy): Eukaryota > Metazoa > Arthropoda > Insecta > Lepidoptera > Papilionidae > Eurytides > Eurytides lysithous. The sequence goes on along the minus strand of DWHO01003690.1, from coordinate 7,246 downwards.
TGGAGCATTCGTGGACACTCACGTCGACACACTGCTACTCCACATATTAAAGAACATCATCATCACAATAGATACGTAAACTTTATAGCAACGTGACTGAGCTAAAGTGGTCGATGGCGGGGAGCGGGCGGCGGGCCATAACGCTCGCTCTACGCCTGACCCTAGCACCATCGCGCACTCTCAAAATGTATAAGTGAGTAACATACCACATGGACAGAAAGTAAGATTAATTACACGACGAGTTACGTTCGAGCGAACAAGCTACTGCATGGACATCGGGCGAGGCGGCGGGCCCTAGGGCTACGGCCCGCGCGCGTGGCGCCAAGCAGCGTACAGCGGGGCGTCACCTTGAAGCCGTCATAAGTCCAGCTGCCTAACTTAAGCACACAGGTTTGCACGTCGTAAGGAAAGAACTCGACGTCGATCGAGCAGGAGGACTTATAGACGGCAGGCGGCTGCCACACCACCATGCCGTTGTAGTAGACGGTCGCCTTGGTCATCAGCGTCACCTCGTAGTTCCCGTCGGCGCTGCGGACAAACAGAGCGGTGAGCGGGAGCGGTGGGCGGTGCGCGCGCAATTACCTTGAATCCGTCGTATGTCCAGCTACCGAACTTAAGAACGCATGTTTGCTCGTCGAACGGAAAATATTCCACGTCAATTTCGCAGGAGGACTTGTATATGGCGGGAGGTTTCCATTCGACTAATCCCTGGTGGTAGATGGTCGCCTTGGTCGCCAACGTTACCTCGAAGTTGCCGTCGGCACTGCAATGTTAACGCATTTTTACAAGCAGCACGGGCCCCTCGCATCGATTCTCACTCGGTGCGTGTGTGTAATTGGTCGCGGTGTCGGCGGTTAACGATATCGTTTACTAGATTGCCAGAGTGTCTACAACGATTCTGTGCGTGTTTATGTTGCTGTAGAAAATTGTATTTGCTTTTTGGGTTATTGTACTTTCTGGGATTTTTTGTAAATTAAGTATGTACTTAATGGGTTCTTTGCTGAATGTACTTTGTTCGTCTGCTTTGTTATGGTATATATTTCATTTGCTAGCTTATAACAAATTTTGCAGTTGTTTTTGTGTAATCACTATAAGCCTAAACAATGTTAATACAACAATTATCTGGCCAAAATTTGCATTAAAATATATTTTAAAGTCTAAATGAGGCTTTAAAAATAATTAAATATTGTGATTTATATTCTTCTTTTTTTAAACAAATACAAATACAACGAACGTAAATATACACACATATTAATAATCGAATAAACGAAGTTTTTTTCAGAATTAGTGCACAAAGTAACTGATACCAGAGCGTATTATTTGATAACGTTAAAAACAATGTAATGCAATAGAAATAATATCTTGGGCCTTTATATGACTATTTTCCATCATTACGCTCTTGACAGTTAAATTTACAGTTCATTGCGCCGGCTTCAATCAAATGTCCGATAAAAAGTGGGGTGAGTAAGACGAAGAAATGCGGACATTAGCGAAGTGGGCACAGGTTGCGGGGTTGTCGCAAATGAATAATGAGTTTCGACCGGATCATTTGTCAAAGTCTGCTTGAAGGCAGTGGACGGGGAAAATGAATGCTGACTACAACTCAGCGCCGTTTGTACTACAATGAATTACCGAAAAGTAATCTTTGACGCTTATATCAAAGATTTGGAAGATGAGAACACGGTAGATATATTGGAGGGTATTATTATTATTTAAAAGTTATGTTTCTTCACAAATCCAAAAACCTAATTTTCCGTCGCCAAGCTTATTAAGTATTAGAAAAACAATTTTATTGATATTGATATAAAATTTGGCAAACTGTAGAACTAGTGTCAATTATTTTACGAATCGAATAACAATTTCCAATATCCAGGCTTAGTATAGGTAGATTTGGTCCAGATTAAATTGATGATAATTGTTAATCCCCTGTGCATCATCAAATCGAACAAGATCATAATAATGCTGTAAATTGTTAGTGAAATTATTACTTAATATATTCAGGGATGTAAAAATCAACACATAGGAATAAAAAGACAGAATTATAGATAGAAGGATAAACGTTGAGGAGGGTACAATATGATGTTACTAGATGCAATATAATGCAAATCGGACTATTTGACAATTTCCGTTAGATTGACCCTTCATCTAATTATACAAGAAGCAAGGAGGTCTTATATTAAACGGGACACCCTGTCTCAAACTTTATTATTACAAATGTTATCGCACCAAAGTTCCTAGCGCTCTCCACTTTTATTAGGATCAGAGAATTCGTTAAATTAAATTTTCAATTTGTACATATTGAATAACGTTCTAGAAAGACGTCTGTGGACCGTGAAACATTTTGTCAGCAAAAAATAGTACGGAGGACTAATTACATTTATACTTTTTTTCCGATGTTGAAGACACTTGCACTTGGCAACATACCAAAGTATCGTACGTGGCAGGATTCCTATTCAGAGTCCGCTGTTCCTGTAATCTGGAGTCAATTGAATGTTTTGTTTTAAAATCATACACTGAGTGGTTTTGTTCTCTTAAGTGACAGCCTATTTAAGTCCCACTGCTGGGTACAGGCCTCCTCTATACAAAAAGTATAGGTACAGACCACCACACGGCCCCACCGTATATCGGCGAACTTCACATATTTAAGAAATATTTTTTTATTGTTTCTCATACATGCACACGTTGTTCCGGCATCGGGATTCGAATTTAGATAACTCTAGTATATTGAATTAAAAGTGGACGACCGGACACTGGCTACAATGGCTCTTGTGTCATCGCTTACTGTCGGGCAATTTACATAGTTTTATACCATTTAAAACAAACTTGAAAATATTTAGCGTAATGTAAACGCACTCGGTTGCTTTGTTTTAAATTTGTTATACAATTTTGATTAAGACAATGTTAAGTGGAAAGAGGTATGATTAATTAATTATTTATATTTTCTTAAACAAAATTGTCTATTTCAATATTAGCAACGAATAAATATGTAATGAGCAGGTTTCAAGTTTTCCCAATTCACGTTTCAATCGATATTAAATTTACGATCAAGTTGTACGGAAACTTCGCGGGAAGCGATTGCAGAAATATTACGCTGTAAACTGGAGATAATCTGGGATTCACAAATCGGTACCAGCTGCGACTGGAAAGCGTGGCAAGTTTAAACAAATATTTTAGCCCACAGTTTTGTGTATCTTTGGCTTAAGAGTTCAATACTTGTTTATTTTCTTCAATGAGAAATCTTCGAAAAAACGCTCTGACTGTTGTCGATGTTTTAAACAACTTATTGAATTTTTGAAATTTGAAATGCAATAGAAATTTGATTTTTTTGGTTTGATTCTTTAGGAGTGTAAAGTGTTTTTACACTCCTAAAAAATTAAACTGATTTAATTCTTACAAAGCTGTCATTTTCTGATTGCTATTTATTAATTCAAAACGGAGAGAACACATATTTAACACGAAGTTTGTATGTTTTGAAGTGTATTGTTCCTCGTGTAAAGTGTGACGGCGACTCCAATGCAATTGAGAATTGAAAATATTTTACAAACCTTGTTGCGAGAAGCTCTGCTTCGCCTATGTATAGGTGCTGATTATTAATTCAATTAGTTCTCGTTCTTTTTAAATATGTAGTTTATAAAAGTAATATTAAATTGTTATGTTAAGAGTTAGCATTATTTAGTTGAATATGTGTTGCTTGTTATGTGTTTAATACTTACTATCTCTATATTACTCACATAGTTCAGATAATTATTTATTATTTAATTAAGTTAAACTTTAAGCAATTCTCGAAGCAATGCGGTAAAAATCCGGAAAAAAGTTAGTCGTTTAGTCGACCTACAAAAATCAAAAAGGCTTTCCCAAGATTAGATTATTTAACAACAACGCTAGACTAATTTCGTCGACACGTCATCGTTGGATCGTCGAATTGATATGCTTTAACGGTAAGTCCAGTTAATGCTACAGGCTTTATAAATAACTTATAAATTCTTTGAGCTTGCGTTATATTATTTGTTAATTTTTATTTATATTTTTTATTTTTAGCGAACTTTAACCTAAAATATACCTATACCTATATATAACCTATATATATGGACACTTTTATTTTAGATAATAAAAGGTTGCTGATAATGAAATTTATTTCCATTAATATGCATTTAGGTAATTTGCATTTATAATCACCGCATTGCTACGAAGACTGCGTTTATGCCTCGATTTAATGTCATTTATTTAATATTTGTAATAGAAAGTGGCGTTCTATAGCGTCTCACTTATTGTAGAGCACGATGTCTGGCCTCCATATGTGGTCTGATGGCACATGAAGCATATGCACGCCCCCATATTCCCGTGGCTCCCAACGCAACTTGTAGTCATACCACGACTGCTCCACCCAAAGGTTCGTTGTCATGATCTGATTTTTCAAGTTCTGCAAAAAAGAACCGACGTTAATATTATCATAAAAACATTTTTTCAAAATCCGTCTAAAATACAGATAAATAATAATAATATCATAGGACTTTCACACATTGCCATCTGATCCCAAACTAGGCAGAGCCTATATCAGTTGTCTGATTACCATAGTAATCAGACAACTGATATACATACTTGTATATTTTTTTAAATATATACTTATATAGATAATTGACACCCAGATGCAGAATAAATACATATTTACTAATCGTGCGAATATTTTGTCTTGGGTGGGAGTCGAACCCACGGCCTTAGGCTTTGCAGTCAAGAGCACTAACCATTACACCAACGGGCCGGTCAGAAAAAGATAATTTTATTTAAGCGCATATACAAATCGAAGGTAATATTTTTAGGTAAGTATCTTTACTAATCCCTGTTAACCCTACTACTACAAACGCGATAGTATATCAAATCAAATTATATTTATTCAAATAAGTCGTTATAAGCACTTTTGAATAGCCATTTTTACATCTCAGTTTTTGAGCTACCACTGGCCCAGAATGTAGTTTTAGTGAGAAGAGCCGACGATAAACTCAACAGTTGCTCTTTTAAAATACCGTACTGTGGAAATAACCAAAATAAATTATTCGAGCTCTATTAATTTCAAGTTATTGTCACAATTTTCTCGCTGAAAAGGTAGCAGCGCTGAGTATAACCGCGAGTATTGAGAGATAGTACCTAGTTGCACAGTTGTTTATATCTAGAGTTACACCCAATAAAACAGTATAATCAGTTGTTAAAATGAAAATTGTGATTTTGACTTTTTATATTAGGTAAGATAAATTCCACACGTCCAGTTTACTTGGCATTCTGTATAAAAATGTTTATTTCAAACCGGTCGTATGTGTGCAAGAGCAACGTATACTTCATCATTGATATTTCTATTATGCTTGACCTTAAAGACAAGGGAGGTTTCATCACCAAAAAGTAAAATTTTACACAAATTCTTTACACATAACGGCAAATAATTGATATGATGTGAAAATAAAAATGGCCCAAGAATAAATCCTTGTGGAACACCCATCTTTGAAAGAGATTCAGACAATTTCACATCATTTATACGCCGGACACTCTGATTTAGGTAAGAGGCAATATGATCAAGCGCAGCGCCACCTATTCTATACTGATTTATTTTCAGTAATAATGTCTACACAATCAAAAGCTTTGAATAAATCGGAAAATACCCCTATTGCATTCATCGATTTCTCCATCGTTTTTGGTTTGTCCATCGTCTATACGGCAACGGAGCAACAATTTTTTTTAAATTTTTGCTTACCTAGAGTTTTGTAAAAGCGATTAATACTGACCGTTTTTAATTAAAAATAATGAACGATGATGAACATAAATGTTGCTTTTATTGGGACCTGGTGGTACTTTTGCGTCTACCAATGGCCTTTAAGGGTTGTTGGAGTGGAGCTGGGAGGGGGGAAGGGAGTGTGAGCCACAGGTCACCTCACTCACCGTACAAATCTCGATGGCACAAACACTTCCACTTTACGCCGATATTCTGTGATGTCGTGGTACTGACCCGGTTCGAGCTGGCCCATTCAGCAGCAACGGAGGCTGCTGCGTGGTTCTATCACCGAAAGTCTTTACGTTTTTTAAACTTCAGTTCTTCAAAGACGGCAGTCACATTTAGCAAATTTAATTGTGCGTGGCTCTTCTAAAAGAAAAAACATTGCTACAACAGTGTTTGCAACAAAATTTATCTATTCACAAATAAATAAGGCTTTAAAATACCTTAAGCTCGCACATTAAATGCCAGTTTTGTTCCGCCGCACAAAACAACATCGCATTTCTTTATGTGCTTTCAAATAAAAGTCGCCGAGTGTTGTTTCGAAACAGCGGGAATGCCCGAATATTTTAAGAGGATTACTTTCGCAACTCCTTTGTTTTGAATGCTGAATGTGAGTAGTAGTGCAGCGAAGAAAAAGCAACGCTGAAAATCTGTTTGTCGTTTTGTACCCTAACAGAGTTCCTTTAAAGATATCATTTTTTATTTTTCCCCATCAGCTCTGTATATATTTTTCATATATTTTTTATAGTGGACTAATACATGAAAATATATATTGTGAAAGATATATATTATAATATTGTTTTGGTTAGGTTTTGGCCGCTCCACAACATATTTTCATGAAATAATAGGTATGTATCATATATATATGAGAAGATGGAACAGGTTCATCGAACAGTGAAAAAAGAAAAAGATGTAGATTGACTTGCTATATTTTTGCAAGTCCACATATTGCACATATCTTAGTAGTTTAGTTATCTTTGGCTAAATTATTTTTTTTTAAATACTTTTTATTTTGGGACACATTTTTGTGTTTTCTTAAAATATGTGATTTTTTTTGTTTGCAATTGCTCACCGTTTTTTGTAGTTACTAAATTTTATTTTATAGTTATTTCGTTATTATCTAGAAAAAAATTATGGAATAGGGTATCATTGTAATATCATTGCTTTATATATACTTACGTTCAATATATATATAGAATTATATTTATATCATAGGAAAATATGATAATGATTTTACAAAAAAAGGGGGTGAAATATTAACTTTTTATTAATTTAATTCTGAAATGTTTTTTTTCTTTTTACTTCGCGTATCAAGCGACTACAGCCAAAAGTAATCATTAATATAATAAAATATATAAATGTATGCATAAATGTATATAGTTCTAAGAAAAAAGTTAAAGTAGCAATGATGATGATGTCCTCCCGACCGATTCCGGCCACGGCGGCCGATCTACAAGAGATCAGCCAAGTGCGCAGGATATATTA
>DWHO01003689.1:0-11760 GCA_018247575.1 Eurytides lysithous rurik | reverse complement strand
CTGTTCGGAAAAAAATGCCTCAGTCCTGAGAAGAACAGGCGAAAGAAACTCAGCGGGACTTTAACTCATTTTTTTTTTTACATAAATTACGTTGACAATTTTTATAATTTTCGTCGTGAAATGGCCTGGAGGCGATCACATCATTTCTTATTATTATTTTTTTTATCGAATAGGTTGACAAACGAGTAAGCGGCCCGCCTACTCGTTTGATGGTAAGCGGTCACTGTCGCCCATGGACATTCGCAAATTATAGAATTTGCTAATGCGTTTCCAGCCTTTAAAGGGGGAGGGGGATTTTGAAAAAGGAAAGGAGAAGGAGTAAGAATAAGGAGGTGAGGCGAGGAACGAGGGAGAGGTAGAGAGAGGAGGGAGGGAGGAGGGGGCGGGGATGGGCCACCGGCCACCTCACTCACCGGACGAAACGTGGAAGGAAAAACACTTACACTTTACGCCGATTTTCTGTGAGGTCGTGGTACCTACCCAGTTCGAGCCGGCCCATTCAGCAGCGGGAACAGCTGCGTGGCTCTACCACCGTTAAATGTAAATATAAATGCAGATTACCTTATCTCGTCTCGAAGTGCAATATTACAGAGACTAGTAAAGATTCAAAATTGGGAACGGGAGACGCAACCGTAATATGATGTAAACAACCGAAAGAGAGATACAAAAAATTAAAGAGAAATCTTTAATACGAAAAGTGACTCTACTTATCAGGATGTCTATTAGAAGACAGACACCTCGCTAAGCGATACTCCTTTACGCTGTATACGGGTGATGAGGTAAAAGAGAAATATAAAAAGTATGACTTACATAAATTTAACATTTCTTGAATTTTTTTTGTTGTTATATTTGGAAAAATGTTTCAACTTCCGGTGTACGACTTATCATCTCGTCACATCGTCTAAAAAGCTAAGCCTTAGCACTTATATATATCTACTTTACATGGATTTTTAATATGCGATTGTTTTTTAGACACCTCTCAATTGTAGCCGAAGCCTACTTTACTCCAGAATAAAAACAGACGCATTCGGAATACTGGATCAGATGTTAACTAACAACGAGTTAATTTCGATATTGACTTACCTAATGACTAAACAAAAGCACCGAAAGCAAATATGACATGCAAACAACCAATATTTATCGTCCTTTTTATTATGATTGTTTAACTGACAATACTAATTACAATTGAATTAAGTAAAAGATGTTTCCAATAAATATTACCCTTGTAAACATAATAAATAAATATATATACCAGCTACACTAAGCTGAGTTTAATATCTTACTCAACTAAATTTAATAATGAATGTGTAATAATGAACTTACAACTTAATTACTCTTTTCGAGTGCTGCAAATTGAGATATGTGGGCGTAATCAGACAATAAAATTATTAAAAGAAAAGGTAAACAATTTTAAAAGGTAAATAATGAAAAATTACAAATAAGAGCATAGTTATGAGGTAAGCTAGATCTGAAGTGCTAATAATTGTTAATAATAAGAGATCGTGATTTTAATATTAATAAAATACTAAATTGATGACACTAGTATTAGAACCAGTATTTAGGGTGGTAGAGCTGTGCTGCGACTCAAACTGGGGGAGAATGAATAACGGCGTTTCTTGTATGATACTAAGTTTATTTGAGGAGGTACCCTCAACAATGGGTCCGGGAAAATATTAACATCGTCCACACACGGTCTAGAAGGACGTAAGACAGGCGACTTTTAATACCGACGCGTTTAGATCTGCTACATTGTTACAGTTGGTATTGATTGATTTTTTGAAACTTTTAAGGCTAAAAAATTATTTCTATTCCTTACTCAGCTGCACCAAATTGACAAAAATACTTTCAAGTTTGTAATATATCAAAGGATTATAAATGAGACATTTTGACAAATTATATTTTAATTATTTCTATCTCTGTCATCGGATACCTAATAATCGGAAATGTAATATTACTTTAATTAGTAAATGTCGCCTGTTTTATATTAGATTTAAGATACGCTCCATTTTGGCTCAGTTGAAGAAATCAGTAAGATAACTAATAGGAGACCTGAATCGATTCGTTTAGTGCAAGCTTTTAAAATTCGAAATATTTTTTATTTTTATTATAAAAGTCTTTTCCGTGTTCAATTTTTGTAGAAATGACACTTCTGGAATCTATTTTATCCTGGCGTATTATAACAACAAATTAATATTTATTGTCTAATGTTATTTTTAATGGTTGGTGTAAATGTCTTTCCCGTGTAATCGTACACGGCATTCGAAATTCGAAATGCGTGAACGAAAAAACGGCGGACGGTCCGAAAAAAAGTAAAAAAGGCAAAATGTAATAAAATGTTCCCGCCACTTTCCGCGCAACGCAGAACGTACAATTTTTAAATTGTACATACATATCACTGGGACATTCCAAATCCGAAATTCCTCGACAGTTTTGTATGTTAACGCGATGTTAAAATGTAAATATAAATCATTCTACGGTACAGACAAAACTAAAATAATTTTATTAAAATAAAAAATTGAAGTATCAAAAAGTCTTTCACAAATTTTTGTTTTTGGGAGGTCAGTTCTTCTTTTTTGTAATAATTTCTTCGAATCTCGTCATAATGCATATAAATAATGCAAATAAATGGAAATAGCAAGTGCAAGTGGCAAATTCTGTTGTAACAACCGAACTAGAATGCCAACAACTAGATTAATGATTCGCAAACAAGTTTTCTCTCGTAGACCACTTTCATTTCTACTGGTTTCGGTGATCCCCCTGTTGCTAAAAACAAACAACATTATGTTGGTAGTTGGTAGTATGTTAGCAGCTTGCTTTGTTTCTATCTTCCACTGCTGCTTAAAACCGGATAAATACCACAATCTCTCAGAAAATCGATGTAAATTGGAAGTGTTTGCGCTTTCGCGTTTCGTCCGGTGAGTGAGGTGGCCGGTGACCCATCCCGCTTCCTCCTCCTTCCATTTCTAGCCCACCCTTCCTTTTCCTGCCCTTAACATCTAAAAATTCTCAGCTTAAAGACCGGCAATGTATTTTCCAAACGTTCGGTGTTGCAAAAGACCGATGTAAAGCGGTAGTTGCTTCCCATCGGGGAAGCCGCTTGCTCGTTGTCTTCGTTGCTAAGTAATCTAGATCGACCAAATTTTTTGACTGTGACATTTATGATTAGATAAACCATGTGTTTTACATTGGTAATATAAACATAAATGATTTTCGAATTCGCTATGTGATCATATTGTTTAATATATTTTCTACGAATAACATATAAAAATTTAGATTACCGCAAATCTCTGTTGAATTTCATGATCTTCCGTGAGTGACTTATCTTACCATTAACCAAGCCCCGCTTTGCTAAGTATATTTGTTGTTTTTCTTCTTTTATAAATAAAATAAAAAATTAAAATAAGAAAGCCTTTTATTTCCCAAAAATAACAATTTTTTGAATAAAGTAATTGTCGTATATAATATTATAGAATTGTTTACAGTAGTTACAAGTATAAACAGATTGTAAAAAATATAAAAAAGTATAAAAAATATAAAAACCGCTGCATAGGTGAAGGCCTCCTCCAAAGGTTTCCATTTGTGTCTGTTCTGTGCTACTTTATACCATCTACTTTTTTATTCTTTTATTAATATCAAGACACAAGGCGAAACTGGTTCAATCTGCAATGTAACATTAAAACTCGGATTGAATTTTGCCCGTTAATACCCGAGTTATGAAGACATGGGCGAGGGGTTATTCATCAGTATAACCTCTAAAACCTTCTTGCGTTAAGTAACTAAATGTTGTTAGGTTGCAGTTTGTTAATTTTGTCAAATAATATTCATAATATTACGTCAATCTAGTCATATCGCTATGTAGACTGGACTCTTCTGCAGAAGAATCCTATCACCTTTTGTATTAAGTAAGCGATGTAAACACATAAAGTCAACACAAGCAAACCTCTAATAATGAATAATAATATAAATCGGAATCAAAAGTTTATACAAAATTTTGTCCCGGGAGGAAATCAAAACCACGATCTTCAAAGCCGAAGCCTCTGGCTTAGAAACTACGTCATACGTGTCATCGGCCACGAATATATGTTGGTTATATTTAATGCTGATGATGATAAAGCTTTTATGACTCTGACATAAAAACTGATTTAAATTAACATGAAAAAAATTAAGTTTGTCGGTTTCAGTCATTATTTTTTTCTCAAGGCCTAGAACTGAATTCAAATTGTTTCAAAAAGGACTTAATAAATTATGTACGAAATAAGTAATAAAATTGAAGAGATCTTGTAATAAATACCTGATTTAATTATTAATTTTTTATAGCATGTTTATAACGTCTTTATTATTACTCATTTCACATCACAATTACATATTTTGTTGTTATCTTTATTCCACTGTTTGTTATCTTTCTTAGTCCCTATTTATTAACTGAGAAGATTCAATTGGTTTTTGTTTTTTATATATCTCAACTATAAATATAATTGCATGTCTTCCTTAATTAAATAAATTTATTACAGAACATATTGGCTAAGAATTGGCTACTTAGCAGTATTTACAGTATATATTCTACATTCATACTATTAAAATATGTCTTTAATAAGTAAACTCACGTCCCATATATTCGACATACGGAAATACGTGGGATCTTTTCCCACGGGACAGAGACGCGATTGAACACTCCACTCCAGTTTTCGAGATGATTGAAGCTCGTCAATAATCACTGAAATATCGGTATCGGGTCACAAAGGCAATGTTTTAAACTATACCCCGTACATATCAGCAGGTATCAGTCACAGTAACATGTCATAGGTTATTTGTATTTGATACATTTGATGACGATATATATTATAATCCCGGCAAGATGAAGCACTTTTGATTCGCATTTCGTACTTACTTCATAGTTATGATTTCGTCTATTTACACGTACAACCTGTAAACAAATTTTTGTGATCGTTTGCCCTTATGGAACGTAAAAAAGTAAAAATGAACTTTTTTTCTTTTTCATTTAACCTGTATTTGCCACTGCAGGACAAAGATCTACCCCAACTCGAAAGAGATCTCCCGAATAATAGATTATGTTAATATGCGATACATTTCGCGACTTAGAAGGAATTTTCATTAATGATGGTGTTGAAATGTATCTCAGTAAAGTTGTAATGACTCGATTATAATACAAAATTGAAATATTTGTAAGCGAAGCTGCAGTATAAAGGAAATGAATAAAACTTAATTACTGCGTCAATGGCGATGTGATAATCTGTGACTGAATATGAACGTACGGGTCATATGAATTTTAGAACCACGGGATTTTAAAACCAAATAAAACTAGGTAAATTCCGAAATTAATTTTATTTGACATTGTTTTATAATAATTTCACGTTCAACTCTTAGCACTATTAAAAACCATTCCACCATATTATTTCACTTGTAATATAACATACATTTTATTATATTAATAACTAAAAATAGCAAAAATTCTGTCTGCAAGTCGAAGACATGCCACAAAAAAGCTGGGTTCGAAATAATAAAGACTCAAAAAAAGAGATTTTTCTTCATGGCAAAAAGTTTGAAGCTTCGTTTCCTTAAATTCAAATCATTGCTTGATGATTTTATGTTTACCTGATAACGTGAAGACAATTTTTCAAGTGGTAGAAAAGTGCTATTTTTTTAATACTCGAAAATTCCGGTAGCCCGACAGATTATATTTCAGCAGCAAATCATCATACACCAAAATATAAAAGACATCTTTTATGTTATGCAACTACCATCCAAGCCTTTTCAGGTTTTAGACCTTGGAAAACACGGGCTTATATGTAATAAGTAAATAAAAATACTAAACAAACATATAATTTTACAAAACCCTAAAATCAAATCCTGCAAAGAATTGTAGTCCAGATCGTTGAACGAGCCCTAATTGTAACCAGATCTGAATTAACAAGCTTTGAGGTTGTAGCAAGAAGAGTTTCAGGTTACACAAACAGTAAGTTGCAAAGGTATGGTGACCGCAATTAAAGTCGTAGCTACAGTGTTCAGTGTTGAAAGTCCAAATTCTTCAAAAGGAAGACTTATTTATCATTACCGCTTGGAAATGCTATATGACTTCAATATAGAAAACTGTGCACCAATGCCTTTGAAGTATTAACATTGTTAACGTCTATTTCCAATCGTACAATTCCCGTAAATCAATCGAAATATTGGAAAATAGATATTAATGTAAACGCTTAAGAATATAGATTTTGATATCGTTTATTTCGTACGAATTTTAAAAAATGTATTTTGTTATTTAAAAATCAACCCCAAGTTACTCTGTAACGTTCTGACTTAAAAAGATTATGGCACCTCCCTCATTAAAAGAATTCTTTATTTACATTCCACATGTGACGCCAACGCTTTTCCCTTATTTTATGTTGTGTAAAGTAATTTGTTCGTGTCAGTGTTCAATGATCCGTGAACTGTATTCAATGACTGAGGTGCATAAATAGAAATGTCTTAGTCATTCAATATTCGACTAAGATTTTATATCGTCACCGATTCGTCATGGTTGGACTCGAGACAACGATTTCATCTCTTCCATTTTACGTAACGATTATGAAATCATTTTGGAGTTTAAATATTGTTTACATTGATAAAATGATATCTTGATTCTATGCTAATATTCTGAAGATCAACTTCTTCACGAGACAATACAGGAGTAGAGGTTTAATCCGTAGCTGTATTATCTCGAATGAAAGGTGACATAGTTGACTTTATGGGATATAAAATGACGTTTCCCTGGGAATTGGGAACGCTCGAACACTGTATGATCGTCTATTCTACTGCCTAGGAGCAATGTGTATGCACCACTGTCTGTCTGTTTGAACATCGGATACAGAGATATACCGTCTTATAGGAGTAATGTTCAGTATTAAAATCGCGTGGCTTACATGGAGCTGTGTCACGTTTGTCGCCTATCATAAGGCGAAAACAAGATTACCGTTTTAAACGTTTCTCAAAAAATTTTTTTGAAAAAAATTGAGAACGTATGTGAAAAATTACGTGCTTAAATTATAACGTGTGCGATAAGTAATTTATTAATTAAATATCAATTTAATATCAAATATTATTTCTAACTAATTTGATATTTAAATTTTAGCTGCATAACATCTTCATCTTCTATCAAAACTGACTATTATCAATCCAATGAGCCGATTCTTGTAATTATGATGTATTATTGTAAAACCGGATATTTTTTACTCAATTACCCACGGAAAAAAATACAGATCTAGCAACATTGCTTTCATAAAAATACAGTAAAATATATTTCATAAAATTTAAGAAAAAGAAATAGCGAAAAGTAAAAGTGTAGAATTAAAATTTAAGCGTAAGGCTTTTAAATGAAACGTCATTTCGTTTCATTTAAAAAATGAAACGTCATTTCCTAATAATTACGTTTTCGTTATTCAAGTCCGTCTTTACACGGACTACGATTTGCGACGCCCAAGTAGGCAATCGACTTACTCAAGTACTTCTGTCGTCAAGCATTCGTAAATCACCAAGCGATGTTATTGCTTTCGGAAATTGAACATCAGCCAGAGGAATCAAGATTTGAGGGCGCATTTTTGCGGTTCGCGAAATGTCTCCATTAAAGTTTGAGCATAATTTTTAAATTAAATTTATTTCTAGCGAGTTCACGTTTTACATTATGTTTTTAAAGAAACTTCTTAAGTTGCAAAAATTTATTAACAGTCTATACATATCTCACTACTATGCCCAGCCTCCTTTTAATAGAGGGCACACACCTATCCAAGAAATATTTTTTATCGTCTCTTGAATATGCAGGTTTCCTCACAATATCTCCCTTCACCGCCACGCACGTGGTAAACCAACAGGAATTCATTACACACATTTTTAGAACGAACAACTCAATGATCATTACTATAAGTGCGTTAACTGATTTGTCTTTTTCTGAAGCAGCGACGAAGTGATAGAAAATTGAGAATTTGAATAAAGATGTGGTTTGTGGAACGTGACAAAAGTATCGAAAATCAAAATCCCCTAGAGACTAGTCTAGCGCAACATAAAGTCTACTATATTTACCTGTCTTATATATTTACCTGATGTCTTCGATTGCAGTCTATGCGGCTCTATAAAGATTTAGCGGGCACCGAACCCGTGAAGATGCTAAGTTTCTATGATTTGACTACTAGTGACTGCAGTAGTATAACGATATATCATTAAGGTAGACCGTGTATAGGCCGCTGGTTCATCGCGTATAATGCATGTGAAATCAAGCTGTTTCCTCGTGGGATGAAGACGTGATTGCAACTGCACTCCCGCCACTCAGATAATTTAAATTCGTCAAGATTCGATCTTCAATATTGCTTTTAGTAAAAGTGATTGCTTTCAATACACCAAGTGCAAATATTGGTATGACATAAGTCAGTTTCGATCGTCACCTTTCATGCTCTCATTTACTTACTTCTCTAATTATCAATGTTTTTAAGTATGCTGTTAAATTTAACAGACCCTAAAACATTACTACTACATTACCCACTTAGTTAAGTGGGATCGCTTATGCTCTATTTGCATATATATAGCTGTGAAATGAAAGCTTTTAAAGCTGCGGTATTTCTGTAGGCAGAAATATTGGAGAATTGACGAAGAAATGAAAGGAGAAACATTTTCCTACACAAAATGTTGGGTTTTGTAACTGTCAAACATTTTATTGTTCATCCCGACGATACTTTCTTTATTCGAAAAACGATTTAGAACAATGTTTTCTCCACAGTCGACAGATATTCTCAATCATAGCGGCTTATATTAGGACTCAATTTATCTTACTAGCAGTATTTATAATGTTATATCGTTATGTCTGCTTATATATCGGTAAAGTGGTCAGTGCCCTTGAATGCAACGCCGAAGCTTGTGGGTTGGATTTCCACCTAGAAAAATATATTTGTGCGATGAGCAGAAGTAGATAGATAGATTCTATATTGCACACCAGAAACAAAAAAATCAAACATGTATGTATATAATCAGACAAAGATTTCGATGGTAGTACAATGGGCGATCATGTCGATAAAAGCAATTTCTTACAGACAATCTTTGGATGGACAGAAGTTATTAAAAAATAAGATCGGCGAAGCACAATTGAAGCTAATAAATATCCAACTTATTACAAAACATAAATATATGTTAACTAAATACATACTAATACTTAACTATTTAGTTACAATAAATAGAGAAAAAAAATAGAGTATAAAAACACATACATAAAAAACATATACAGATGTAAAAGTAAATACGTAAATACAGTACAATTATTTGTCCTGCGTCTGGGTTTTACTGGCTTTATGTTTCAAGTAACAGCTGAAGTGATTAAGGCTCTGGGAGACAAGCGTATTGCACTACATCACATCTGTAATTGTCTATGGCAAACAGGTGAGTGACCAAAAGATTGGATCGAGTCTACCATCACTGCTGAGTGGGCCGGCTCGAACCAGATTAATACCACGACCTCACAGAAAATCGACAAAAAAGTGGAAGGTATTTGCTTCCACGTTTCGTCCGGTGAGTGAGGTGACCGGTTGCCTGTCTCCCTCCCTCCTCTTCCTCCCTCGCTCTCCTACCTTTCTCCTCTTTCCCCTCCCCCTTTCGCACCACCTCTCCTCCTCCCTCCCTCTTTCAAAAATTGCCTTAAAGGCTGGCAACGCATTTGTAACTTCTGCAACCAAATCAAATCAAAATATTTTTATTCAAATAGCTTTACAAGCACGTATGAATCGTCATTTTTACATCTAAGTTTGTGAGGAAGCTACCACCGGCTCGGAATGCAGTTATTTATTTATTTATTTGAAATATACACAATTGTGAACTTACAGCGAAGCCAAAGCGCTCACAATGTTACACTTTACTAAGAACAATTTACAATTATAATTTACTCGAATGAAATGTGGCATACTTATATGAACGTCTGATGGGATCAATATGTATATCGGCATTTTGAACCTCATTTAGAAAGGAGTTTATAACTCTGATGGCTCTCGCCGTAGGTGCGTTGTTAGCATATCGTGTACGCAAAGAATATATCTTTGATGGGAATGAGTGGAAAGACGAGCATCTCTGATACCTGATTGTCGGAATAGACACTCTTGCATATAACAATATAAACTGGTCGGCCCGATACCTGGCACTCCATTCGTCACGCAGCGATATAAAATAGTAAATCTATATACCTATTTCTTACTTACTGAAAAAAAAAAATTTGTATGTATTATATCAAATTACCTACGATAATAAATGTTAAGTTACTGCTATACAAAAAAAAATAAGGAGCACTGGAATGCCATTCTTCCAGATAGGCAGCTCGCAAAAAATATGTATCTCATAGGAATCTATATAGAAAATATGTAATTAACAAAACATTCATGTAATAAAATTAATTACATGAAAATATTAATGAACAATTTTACGGAAATTAAAAATGTAAATGAACATATATCAAATGCATAAATCGTTATACTTAATCACCTTTGAACAGATAATTTATGAGAGAATTTTTGACAGAAAGACTTCATACTTTTTTTTGCGATGGCTACGTCTTAGTATTCACAGTTGGTAGAATATGGAGATATCTCTTTTGTGATTGATAGATGTCATATTCAAAATCCCTACGACAACGAAAGATGTGTAAAAAAATATTATTTGACTAGTAGAGAGAGTCTAACGGCATTATGTTCGCCTTATAAAGTAATAAACTTTATTTCTTTCTGTGCATAACAGTTCGCATTTTCGATAGCTTTAAAGTTTTATTTTTGTTTTCTTATTTCCTAAATATTAGCCAATGAACCACGGAGTTGTTTACGCTGCTGAATGGGCCGGCTCGAACCGGATAAGTACCACGACCTCACAGCAAATCGGCGTAAATTGAAAGTGTTTTTGCTTCCGTCCGGTGAGTGAGGTGGCCGGTGGCCCATCCCCTTTTGTCCCTCACTCCTCTCTTTACCGCTCCATCTCCCCCTTTCTCGTCTCACCGCCCGCCCGCACGCCGGGGGCGGGGCGGGCGCGGCGGGTGGGCTGCCGTGCTTCACGCAGCTCGTGCTTGCGCGCCTCTGGGACGCGGCCGACGTCTGCCCGCACGCCGCACTCGAGTGGCTCGCGCTGCAGGTGCGAGGGAGACAGGAAGAAGCGACGGGTGACGTCGTTTCCGTTAGAAAGAGACGGTCGTATGTTACGTGTTTCGAATTAAAATGTGACGCCGGATTCACGATGCTAATGCGACTGACCGCCTGTGCTTTATGTCTCTAAAAAGACTAAGATAGAATAGACGCTAAATAAAGATAAAAGCTATAGAATCTTATGGTTATTGTTTAGTGTTTCTGCACCACCTGCTTGAATGTAACATTGGCCATTCAAATTGGACAAGAGATCAGGCGCAAAGGCGTTGACATTAATTCGACTTCTTAGTAACGACTCCTTTAAGCCACCATTCGATGGCGTCAACAAGTAGGCGGGACCGACCTTTTACACGCCCATCCGACGCATGGATTATTTTCAATTAGGTGATTCGCAATGTCCATTTAAAAAAATATACTCAGTCAACACAAAGCCATTGTTCTCCTCGAGATTTGAACCCACGACCTCGAGTTTATAAAGCGCGGGACTATACCACTAGCCTTGCGGAGGCCTGTAATCGCATGTACGAATACAGGTGCCGCGTAACAAGGCGGCCCACGCGTGGGCGCTGCGCACCGCCGAGCGCTGGGTGGAGGCGCAGCTGCTGGGCGC
>DWHO01003688.1:0-11762 GCA_018247575.1 Eurytides lysithous rurik | reverse complement strand
TCGTCAATTTTACATCTCAGTTCGTGAGGAAGCTACCACCGGCTCGGAATGCAGTTCTGCTGAGAAGAGCCGGCGAGGGGATTTTGTCTCGTGTACTCATTTTAGTAGAGTACAATTTGAGCTATCTATTTATGGGTATGAACAATTTATAGAGACTCGTACAACTATTGTAGTGTCCTTGAGAAGAAATACGACGGCGCAGCCAGCTAGAAGTAATATTGAAGTAAAAGTAAGTAAGAATTACTGTATTTTGATTAAAATGAGAATATTTTCAGCGAATTTGCTGTGCAGAAATCTAAGAAACAGTTAAATATCCTCTTTACAAGTAACATTTTTTTCATCTAAAAAACTGAATAAGAGACTAAATTCTGTAAAGTTATGCACACCAAAAAATATATACATCACCCTTGCGTGTGATTTTTAACAAATGGAACGAAACTTTTTAATAACAGGTTCACACACAAATTCAATAAGTGTGGACGAATTCAAAAAAAGTTGACATACGTTATATAAATTGATTATGAGTACAGATGATATTTACGAGCGGCTTCCGGCATTTCACTTGATAACATTTTTTATAAATTTCCTCACTTAAGAAGCTGCATCGTTGTTTGCTACAATTGTTTATCTCCTCTCTTCATTTATTTCCGAATAAATATATACATAGAAACTAACGAAATACAAGAAATACAAGTCGAAAAGAGAAAAAGTGTAATAATTAAAGGAACATACATAAATATTACAACTATGTAAGGAGCTCGAGCGATAAATTATCACGCGAAACAAATGAACCAAGTTTAAAACAAAGAGAAATTCCTAAACCGTGGAAGATAATAAATTTACTTATGGCGTTTGTATGATAATGGGTGTTTCTTTACTTTCAGATGCGGTAATTGCCTCATAAAAAAGTTACCAATTACTATCAAATATTTTTATTCAACACGTTATTGCAGAATAAACAACCAAGTAAATTGTGTGATATTTTTTCTATTTGCAATCCAGATGTTCCGCACCGAGGCGTAACGGAATTTAATGAAAATCAAAAGTAAATGACGCTTGGATAGAAATTATTTTGGGTTTCGGTTTGCCATTGAAATTTAATTTATAAACTTATCGGAGGTTAAGTAATCAGGTTTTTGTAGCTTGATTATTATTTCTGAGGTAATTTTTAGTAGTATTTAGACTTAATTAGATTTCTTGTAGTTTTTCAGTCACATAAACATAAGTAAGATATTAAAGTCAAAGTCAAAATTGTTTAATCCAAATTATTTCTCGCAAATAATATTAAGAATACAAAAAATTACCTACTGAAAAAAAATTTTCATTAAGAGAAAATCATAAGTTTTTTTCTTATCAAACTGTATGAATAATATAGCCTCTCTTCTGAGTAACATAGACTACTGTAAAAAAAAGGATTTTATTAGATATGAATATATTAAATAAATATGCGTATTTTACATATTAAGGATTAAAAATTACCGTAATTTAGATATTTTGTTAAACGCTGCCCCTATGGTAAGAAAGAAATATCTTGTGTCATAAGGGCCTTTTACATACATACATTTTACGCGGACAAACGCCCAGATCCAAAACAAATATCTGTAGTTCGTACAAATATTTGCCCCGGGTGTGAATCGAACCCACGACCTGCGACGCCGAAGCCAATAGCTTAGCTTCTGCGCCAAACTGTCATCAATTTTATTGAAACGGTCCAAAAAAAAATGATCCAGCAAGGTAGACTATTTTAGTCGATTACTTTTATTATATCATTACTCACAAAGATAGATATTCGCGTATTGCTATGATGTAAGTAGGTGCCTATAATCTCGTCGTAACATTAATTGAGAGAGATAAGCAATTTGTAGGTCAGGTCTATTGTTCCTGCTTGCTTCGTAAGTGGCCATAATCATTCAATAATGCTACCTTGCACTTGCGAGCTAATAGTGGTGTAGTTACTCATTTAAGTTATGATGTATGTTAGTTATTATTAATGATGAATTTCAAACTTAAAAAATTCTTGTCTGTAGATTCTACGAGTCCCTTTTAATTTTTTGCCATTTTTTCCCCCATTTAAGAAGTAACTTTCGTTATTTCTCGGGCAAATATATTATTGTCAATTTTCACTAATGCCTAAAGTTCTTATCGCGTCGTTTCTAATTAAGTTTCTATTTCCCATTCAGTAAAGGCCCGTCCGTAAATAAGGCGACATAATACTGATCCCGAATCGTCACTGAGAACGCAACGGCTGCTCAGGTGTACTTTATAGCCTCCGCTCTAAATTACAAATTTTTTCGTTTACGACATTAACCGGTAATCTAAAATAGTAATTGTATACCAAAAACTATATCAATGTACTTACGATAACGCCTTACAAACTTGTCTAGATTACAATTAAATCCTCATTTTAATTGTAAAGAACGTATGATAAAGAACTTAGAAGACCTAGTAGTAGTGAAAATAAAATTATTAATTTTTAAAATCATAAGTTTGTTGTTGCCGATAAACGTGTGATATAAACAAAGTGATTGGAACAAAACTTTATGCTAATTCAAATCTCACGATGGTCTGTTATTGATTTGTTTAATGTTATATTTAAGATAATCCTATAAAATGTACAGTAAAGAAGGTAAAGAAAGAATTAAACCAGTTTTAAACAAGTTCGAAGTGTTAAACTAAGAACCTTGTAAACAAAAGTGATAAACAGGATTGTTCTCCAATAAATAACTTCTTTACGATATGACGACGAAAGGCTTTGGACGTCCCTTCCATGATAAAGAGAAATTGGTTCAGTTTTCAAGCGCTATACTTGGCATTTTTTCCATCAGTTGTAATTCTAATCTTTAAGTTTTTTTTATATGAAACTAAATGGCGAGACCAACCTGGTCAAGTTTGATGATAAGTAAAATTTTTTCTCATAATACAAAACTGCTACTGCGCACAAACATTAATAGATTTTAAAACAAATTAAGTTTACCGCTAAAATTTGAAGCTCTGTAACTTCATTGTTTATTTTGTTCATTATTTTTCCCGAGTTAATCAGTTTTCAGAAATAGACAAAAGGTTTTCTCCAGAATTCAAATTACACTGTTATTTAAAATTTTAATCAATTAATAAAATTATAATGTTTAATTAAAATACAGAATTTTCAATTTATTCAACAACGCTATTTCATCATGTAGCTGTGATGCTTATAAAAAGGGGTAGATACTAAATGCTGTGACGTTCCCACAACCTTTTAGATGGACACGCGGTGAAGCGTGGCGTTCGAGTTCCTAGAAATACAAATGCCAAGAGAAAACTAAGTATAAATGTAAAAACTATACTGCTAAACTTTGTGTCTACGCCATTAATTCCTTTATCATAATCAGACGTCCATGTACATATATACATTCTAGAATCAACAACTAATTAATTTGTCCTTAAAATATTCTGCCACACATTTCCAAACACATTGCCCTTTAAGATGAAGTAAAAATGTTCTGCGCAGTTCATTTATTAGATTTCATATTTATTTCTTTCGCTTATAAGATAGTATTAAACATCATTATACTATGGATAGTTGCCATTTAGATTTCTTTAACATAATTCTGGAGTATTTACCAAACGTTAAAACATAATCATATTAGATTTTATCAAATAAACCTATTTCGGGATAGACAATTTGTGTAAAGAAAAAATAAACGCCGACTGCTTAAACTTCCATGCTTCGTACAATATTATTTTGATTGATAAATTAATGGCATTATGCTTATACCTCTGTCGTAAGTGAAATTCAAACTGTATGAACAAACCCATAGTATATACATGCCCATTACAAACCTCAATACCTGACCTGCAGCTGGCCCGCGGGGAGTACAAGCATTAATTATCAGATTAACGTCGACAAGCTCTAAGCAAATGTTATCCATTTGTCTTGGCTTTTAAGGACTGTGTCGCAGTAAACAATATGTTTATCCAAAACTGCAAACTTTTGATTTATGAATTTTATTAATCGTTATTAATGAAATTTATATAAAAGAAACATTTAGAAATGTGTTTAAATTATACAAGCAGCAGTTTACATGATAAATACTATCAAATATCAAAAGAAATTTATGAGAAATTACTTTTAATGTTAAATTGATAATTTCCTATTTATCATATATCATTGTTGAGATTCGGAACTAGGCGGAAGAAAATTATTCCATATACATCGACCGAACGAAAATCCCACTTAAATAAATATTTGAACACAAACTTACTTTTTCTAATTTCGTTTGTAAAATACTATCATGTACTTTATTTACCAAGCCAGTTGTATATGATCATTAAATTGCAGGTTTTTTTTAATACATACACTTTGAAGAACGATTGTGATAATCATTCATTGTATTTATGACTTGTTTTGCGTAGTTGTTAAGTTATTAGTTTTTTCGTATATCGGTCATATAGGTGGATCTGGTGTTCCAACCCTTAATAGCGAGTTCTAAATTCAAAATCTAAGTTAAGACACTGAGACTATCACCACTCGGGTATTCCCTTTAGTAAGAATGCAGCTGAATCACGACAATTTTCTGTTGTCTAACGGTCTTCTTCAGCTGTGCGTAATCTAAGAATTCTATGATAATTACAGTATATATTCTATGAGAAAAACAGTATAGTTAAATGGCATAACAATTGTTTTTCTTGAAAAGAAAAATTTTAGATCTCGATATTTAACCACCACCGTCACCAAAAAATTGGCTAATACTCTGAGTTTGAATCTACTCATTTTCTAATGTTGTAAGATACTTACTCAAAGCAATATTTGCTTGCTTGTTTCGATCCAGCTGCCCCCTTAAGGCACGTAGCCTGCGCAACTTCTGCTCTTGGGCTTCGACACGCTCGCGTAGCCTCCTGAGTCGTTCCCCTTCCACCGCCACCTGTTAGAGGACATGTAAAGGTTAATTGAAGGTCAAACAATGTTATTCCAGTGTCTGCTATCTATGCGCCTATTACACGTTATTAAAGGAATACTTTTTAGATTTATGTTGGATTAAACATTGTACTCCTCTCACGGTTGTTTGTTAGGGAACAGTTATGAGAGTTCGATGAAAAATTTTGTGAAATTGTCTGGTGTGCTGGCGAATTATGTTTTTTTTTATGGATTAGGTTGACAAACGAGCGTAAGTGATGGTAAGCGTTCACCGCCGCTCATGAACATTTGCAGCATTACAAAATACGTGAATGCGTTGCCAGCCTTTAAGGTGGGAATTTTTGAAAGAGAAAGGGAAAAGAAGGGAGGAGAGAGGGAGCAGAAGGGGGAAGGGGTGAAGGAAGAGATAAGGAAGGGAGTGAGAGGAAAAAGGGGAGGGGAGGGCGTGGGCCACCGGCCACCTCCCTCACCGAACAAAACGTGGAAGCAAAAACATTTCCACTATACGCCGATTTTCTGTGAAGTCGTGGTGTACCTACCCGGTTCGAGCCGGCCCTTTCAGCAGCGGGAGCAGCAGAATTATTGACAATAAAATGCAACTTGAGATGTAATTTCTAGTGGTCTCTTTAAAATAGTGACTGACATCCTGAACTCAAGATAATCATAATAAGTACGATTTCAGAAGGGGGCATAAACAGTTAATAAAATTAGAGCGTGCTACTGCAGCGAAATTTTGTATGGTGACTACTTTTCATTACTATGCGAGGTAAAGCTATGCGAATATATGAGGTTTGTTATATCCGCTTTACGCTTCGTTTAAAGAAAACCCGCGTCAAAGCGCTGATGCGAACAATTCGTTCGAACCGAATACCGCAGAGCTTTGTACTTTTTAAATCCTCCCCACAAAAGCCCCGAACGCAATTGTCAAACGTGTGACGTTTGACTTTGAGCCTGAAGCATCAACCGAACGCGGCAAATTTCTCGCAGTGGAAGTTTTATGAATTTCCAAATACATTGTCAGTAGTTCAAAAAGTATTTTGGAAAGCAAATTTTTTTTGCGACATAGGCGGCAAATGAGCCTGATAATAAGCAATCACCACTGCCAATGGACATTCGCAACATCAAAGTTGCAAATGCGTTGCCAGCCTTTAATAACTTTCGGGAGGGGAGTGAAGAGGAGTAGGGAGGGAGGAAACCATCCACCTCACTCATCAGACGAAACGCAGAAGCACATACACCTCATTGGTATGAGGTGTATGTGGTTATTTGCATTTTCTGTAAGTGTTCGTGTACTTACTATTTTTGAAGGTTGTAAACAAATCAATGTTTTCAAATTATACTTGTTACAGTGTTGCTACGTTGTCACCGCGATTGTTTCTATAAAACTATAACAACTTTCCAATGGAGCTAAAGAAGATTAAATTACAATGAAACTGTGTAATTTACAATGAAATTGTATTTGTATACAACAAGAGACTTTAAAATTTGAGAATCATTTCACTTTGTATTAAAGTCGACGAGGGCTATTTTATTTATTTTATAGGCTTATTTATTGCGTGAGAAGAGTTTATTTCTTTTGGTAGGGGCGATAAATATCGCATTAGGGTAACGCGAGCCCCGGTCCCCGGCTAAAAGATTTATTAACACCGGGCACGAAAATTTAATTTTTCGACCTTATCCCCTTTAAATTTCTCCGAAGAATCCCGGGACAATTTGATACGAAATTTGCCGATGATATCGTGAAAATAATTCATAAATTACATTTAAACAGAACTCCAATCTCGGTTAATCCGTCATTACTTATCTTTTATCGCGAATAATAATTTTGTTTTCATTTCACTTTAGCGAAGCTTCCTCACTCGATAACCTCTTCTATCGAAACAATTAATGCATGTGCATTTATTCTAGAAAAGTAAAAAGAAAACAATTTTTCACCAATTACCTATCTCGTTTCTTTTATTGGAAAATAAGGCGAGCTCATCTTCCTCTTTTTACCAAAAAGTAGTACGTTCACTTATAACGATGTATGGTGTGGCTTGTGGAGAGTAATTAACGTGGCCAGAAGAAAAGGAGGGGTAATAAATTTTGCATGCGAGTCATGACAAATCGTATTAGTCACTCTTTCCATTTCATCGAATTATTTACCGAGTGAAGCTGCGACGATCCGACTTGTTCTTTTACATTCGCTTTTATCGAATCCACATATACATATATAGGCGATGAATAGGTATTAGTTTTGATAAGTAAAAGTGATGTAATGGTGTCATACTTATACATTATTTCTATATGTGTTTTCGACTGCATAAAATCGGTGTCAAAATGCAGCGCTATGCAACAGCAATTGCGAGGATATAAACTTATTGTGTGTAGTGAATAGTTTACAAATAAAAATCGTGGGTTCGAATCCCGCGGGGGATATTAACAATTTTTTTTTAGTATTGTTGAAGCCTCTATCACTCTCGCTGGTGCCTCTCTCAACGGTCGTCTCAGTGATGCAGCCATGAAGCTATGAGATTAAAAGAGTAAGCGCACCCGAGGATCTATCTGCTCAAGACGCTTGAGCACTATAATATCTCCAGCGCAGTTTGTTGATTTTTCGTAAATCTGTCACAGTGCCCGAAATAGATCGACATGACATTATAAACTATACTCAATATAAGGTTAGTCCTTGATATAAATAGCCCTTTTTATTGGTTATAGTGTAATACCAAAACGCAGCAATTTCAAATTGTATTTTATTCTATTACAACATTTATTCCAATTCAAATTTTATTTAAAAGAATTAATGTCCAAAGATTACATACATAGGAAAATATTGAAAGGGATACAGTTCTGTAAAGTGTTGTCAGCTTTCGATTATTTAAAAAATCGATATTAAGATTCCACAGATTTTCTTAATCTGTGTAAGGAAACAGTTTCATAAAGTATCATGCAATTCTCTTCAACTAACGATTATGAAGGAGTCATCTCATAAATTTGAATACTTGCCAGGTGTATTGTTATCACAAACGGTACTAAGAAGATTTATTGGCCACATTGGCAGAAAATATTGAATCTTCAGTTATAAAGATTTGTAAACCATTTCAATTTTATATTCAATTGAATAATGAATATAATGTGTATATGAATGAATATATGAATAAAATAAATAAAATGTACCTACATTATTAGAAAATTATTAAATAACTAAAACCAATAAAATACCAATTATATGTTTGGGCTCGAATTAAGATATAACAATATACACACTATGAATTAAAACTGATTATGCAGAATAATCGCGTGTTCGAGATAATTCGTGTATTGAACTCGTTCTCTGCCGAGGACGAGTAAGAATGGTGACAATTTTTAATGTGAAAGACAGTGAGCGCTATAGTAGACCACAAAAATGTGAAGACGAGAAATTCCAGGAGTTATTGGATCACCTCTTTGCACGCGCTCGCTCACAGAGCGGCACTTCAGACAGAGGCAAATTCGCGAAAATTGGAAAATGGCTCGACGAATGATTTGACACAAAAGACGAGCAGTTTTCTTGGCATGGTATTCATAAGTTACTCAAAAGATAGGCGGAATATTTGAAAAAATTAATGTCTTTTTTACCAAAAAAAAAAAATAGAAAAAAAACTTATGCATACGCCTGGTATTCTCGTCTTAGTGGCTTCATGTTGTTTGGTAATAAACGGGTTAATGTACATTCATTACATACGAAGATGCAATCTAACAGTGTAACCAAAAATGAAAATAGGAGGAACACAACCGGATAAGTACCATGACCTCACAAGAAATCGGCGTAAAGTGGAAGTGTTTTGTTTTCGTCTGGTGTATGAGGTGGTCGGTGGCCCAATCCCTTCCATCCCCTCCCATTTTACTCTCCTCCCCTAATCCTTCCCTCTCACTCCTCATCCCTCACTCTTTCAAAAATTCCCTCCTTAAAGGCTAGCAACGCATTTGCAAGTTCTGCTGCAAATGTCCATGGGCGGCGGTGTTCGCTTACCATCAGGTGAGCCGCTTCCTCGTTTGTCTTATCCATAAAAAAAAGAACAATTTGTTTCACTGCTCTGATTGAGACCCGTAAATCGTGTTGAATATCTCAGCTTTGTTGGTTACGCGACGTGCTTCACCGCGTTAATTAATCCGAATTAAATGTATTCCAGCCGGCGTCGAGGTCGCATGCAAATAAGCGAAGAGTTACACTCTGTTTTAAAATAGAACAATGAAGATACATATATCGCGAACAACACGCCCGTAAGTGTCTTCCCTCGGGACTGAGAAGAGAAATCTAATAGCATCTCCTTCTTACAGATCTTGGCGAATATTTAACGTAAGTGGCAATGAAGTCTGGCCGTAAGTCGATATTTTACGTACTCGTTATATGTATGTGTTTTGCTCTTATACTCTTTAAATTAATAACCCAGTGTTTTAATTTAGAAATCCCTTTTGTTACACTACATTAATTCAATTAAACAGCTATATCTCTCGTTGGTAATATATACTTTTTTGATCTGGTATCAAATAACTAATTACAAACAATCACAGACGTCAAAGTACACCCCGATTCGAAGCAAGTTTTGTACCACACAAATTTTATATATAAGTGTACGGATAAGTTTTCTCTTCTTACTTACATAACACTTATATTTAGTTCTATTATACAATTATATTTGCCAGAACTATCGTTAAAATTACCTTATCTATATATCTGGACAGGCCCGTTGGTGTAGTCGTTAGTGCTCCTGACAGCAAAACCAAAGGTCATGGGTTCGATTCCCACCCAGGACAAAATATTTGTTCGATGAACATAGGTATTTATTCTGTGTCTGGGTGTTTATTATCTATATAAGTATATATTTAAAAATATATAAGTATGTGTATCAGTTGTCTGATTACCAAAGTACAGGTTCTGCCTAGTTTGGGATCGGATGGCAATGTATAAGGACAATGTATTGGACATAATGATAGTATTATTATTATTATCTATCATGTATCACTTCATAAACTGTTTCCACGCAATATTATAATACAGCTACGGAAAAACTTGAAAGTGATAGGCTGAAAGTATGCTGAACATGCATTTCACTTCATCTAATATTTAAATAAGGTTTTATTATTCATAAAAATTTATATTTTTAAGTTCTCCGAGAAGAGAAGAAAAATATCCCTCATTTAATATCCCTTTTTCGCGATAAAACATCGCAAGTCTTTACCGAAATGCTTATAAAACCTGATTACATCGCATGTGTTATAAAAGCTGCATGTAACTTACATTTTTAATAATCATTATAACTCAGCGATGTTGTTATAAACAGAAGGTTAAGGTGAAAACAAAAGTGTATTCCGGGTGAATTCACCGTATACTTGACGAGAGATTTCAGCAACTTCCAATTTCCAATACGGATTTCGCACGTTTCACGCCGGAGGGAGCATTGCGAACGCTTTGATACTGGCAAATAGGTTTCAAGATGTGCAATGCACACAACCCGCATGGAAACAGCGTAGAATAGGAAAAGGGCACTCAGAAGGATTTATCTCGGAGCAGAATGTGCCGCCGCTTGCAACCGCATCCCACGTATAAAAGATCGACTATTTTCACTATTTACTGCAGTATCTTAAAATAGAGTTTTTTGTGATCACCTCACAACTATTGCGCGCAATTTTGTGGGTTCATTACCCATGCAGACATAACTTGTGTGATCGAACGAACAATATAACATATGCATATATCATTTGTTATAATGTTAACAGATTTCTATTGCTTTATAGTGGTAGACAAAACCTCTGCTCTACGAATACGAGATATCATTATTATTTATTAAGTTTAGTTACAGTTGGTTAGTACATTATTATTTAGCCAGTTTAGTTTTTGCTTATGTTCATTATTTAGTAAGCTTATTAAGTCCTTAATAAAAGAATCGAAACCTAAGCCTGGTGGTGTCTTTTACAGAGTACGTGCGATATCACTGCATTACCATTTATACAACCCCCAAGTAGAATTGTGTTAGCGTTACTCTGTTCCAGTTTAAATGGCAATGTTACCCGCGTAATTACGCCGTATAGAGATGGACCATCTTCCATCTCTAGGTAACGAACACAGCGCAATGTTAAGCAATTTTGATCTGGCGTAGTTTAAAATAGGCGCACAACGTCATTTTATTTTCTAATAATAAAATATAACGTATTTTCTATAGATACGTTATAAATGACTTTTATTCTAAGGCGCGTTTCTTTTCACCTTATCTTGATTGTAATAACAAAAAGTTGTAATAACAGACGAAAAGGTGAAAAATTAAATATGAATTTCACTAAAGCTATCATCATGAATCAGACACAACATATTGCTCTAAAACATTAAAATTACGGGAACTAATTGATGCGAAACAATCATTCATTATTACGATAATAGAATTTATCTAGGTTAGTGAGATAATCTAGAAATGAGAAGCGTACAATAAACGTTGAATGTGAAACGGGAGCCATCCATTTTCATTACTGCATACATTTACTCTCTTTCAACAAATGTTGTGGGCTGTTAGTCAGCTTCACATTAGTACACACGAATTCAACATGACCTACGCCCACGTTATGTACCTATCAAATCACATGTTGCCCACGCTTTCTAACAAAGATGCATATCTACCAAATACCATTTTTCTTCAGTGGCTTCTATTGTTGATTATATACGGCGGTGTATTACATCGTGTCGTATTTTCGGGATTTTACACAAGCAATGATATGTTAAGATGGATGTGTGGAATAACAAGAGTGGATAAGATCAGGAATGAGTACATAAGAGAGAGTCTGAGAGTAGCACCAGTGACGGAAAAATTAAGGAGTACCAGACTAGCATGGTATGGGCATGTCATGAGAAGGG
>DWHO01003687.1:0-11762 GCA_018247575.1 Eurytides lysithous rurik | reverse complement strand
CCACCTACAGGTAGACTGGTAGAGAATGCCTCAGGCATTAAGTCCGCCTCTACACAATTGTTTTGTGTGAAAGTTTTTAAATAAATAAAATAAATAAATAAAGTGACTGAGGTGGTCGGTAACACATCCACTCCCACCCCTTCGTCCCTCTCTCATTCCTCTCTCTACTTCTTCCTCCATCCCCTCCCCCCTTCCGCTCTCTCTCCTCCTCCCTGTTTTAAAAATCCTCCCCCCTCATCCCTTAACGTCTGGCAAAGCATTTCAAGTTCTGTAACGTTGCAATGCTGCGCTGTTCATGGGCGGCGATGATCACTTACCATCAGGTTAGCCGTTTGCTCGTTTGCAAGCCCAATCCATAAAAAAAGATAATGATGAAATCTTCAAAGTTTGAGTTTTACAGCACAGCGCAGGACAGTACGGTTCTGTATCCCACTGTGCTATTCTGAGTCAGGCGTTCTATCGTCAGGCTTAAGACTTGCTAGATTCATCAGTTAATAACTCAAAAAGATAGTACAGTATCAAACAGTATCGACGGATATTTGATGACGGTATGGCGCAGATGCTAAGCTATTGGCTTCGGCGTCGCAAGTCGTGGGTTCGATTCCCACCCGGGAGCAAGTTATTTGTATGAATTACAGATATTTGTTTCGGATATAGGTGATTTTGCGCGTAAAATCGATACTTATATATTTAAAATGTACACTTATATTGGTAGCTTTTTTTTTCTTATTTTTTCGTATTCCCCCCCTGACATGGGCGATCAGGGCCCTTAGCGCTCTTTTGACATTGACATGTCGTTCTTTTAATTTTTATCTTTTGTACAGTTACGATAATCAACTTATCTTAAACTTAATTATGTAACAATTTTTAACATACTTATATTTTCATGTCTTAATATATAATTTCTTATTTTAATTTTACTACAATCTTGTCTGTCTCACAGAGAGTATTTTTTATTTTTATACTTATTTTATTTCCTTATCCTTAATTTACGTAAACATTTACTACATACATATTTATCGTTATGTTACATTTTTATTTCCTTCAGCTATGGTAAACATAAATATTTTAGATCCTTATATGCAGTCTTTATGGACTAACGAGATATATGCATAATTGCGTACATTATTAATTCCTGAATACCTATTTTTTATTTTTACTCCCTACTTGTAGTGCTATTTTCGTACAGAATTCGACAAAGGTGTCTCTATGTTCGCCACTTATCATTTGCGTTAAATTTTCTTTTTTGACTTTTTGTCCAGTGTGTACTTCGATGTTTACCCTCTTAGGTCCATAGATTGGACACTCCGTTATCGCGTGTATGATGATCTGATGTACTACTTTATCGCACTCGCATACCGGACTGTCTTTACATTTGAAACAGTGCAATTATTCAACGAAGCCCGCGTGACGTCAACACTTGGACTAGGACTGGGTCCAGCTCGAGCTTACGGATGTGCGGTACCCGTCGATGGCGGTGGGGAAGAAGATCTCGGTGGTCGCCGCAGTTTGTTCTTCTTGGGATACCGAAGATATTCGGTTCCACTCGTCAACAGACTCCATACGGATTTGTCTCCTGACGAATGAAACCAGACACATTTCATAATCCAGTCGTCTTTTTATTCTGGTCACGACCTCCTATGCTATGTATCTGCTCTTTCGTTTCCCTCCACTCCCACTTTTATCCAGTAGAGGTCAAGGGATCCGCCTTCACTTTTCAGTTTGGCAATATTTTTCCTTGCCTCTACAGTCATGGGGTGAAGGGAATCTGCTCGACGGAGAGTTTCCAAAGCAGATCTTGAGTCGCTAAAAATTTTGTAGTCTCGTGCTGGTTCCCTAAGTGCAGTTCTCGTACCTTCCAAGAGTGCCAGTAATTCCGCCTGGTACACGGTGTATAAACCTCCCAACTTGAGTTTTCTGGTTTTAGTTTCCGCCGCGCCATCCCATATGGATAACGCCGCCCCAACTTTACCCTCAATCTTACTTCCGTCTGTAAATATTTTTCTCCCCGTACTATTTAGTTGGGAAGTTTGTGAACCGTCCCCCAGGCATACGAATTCTGTCCCTATCAACTCCACGGGATGCGGTGTTTTAACCTAGGGCACAGGCCTCTCCAGTTCCCGGTCTCCTATGATTCGCTGGGAATGACCTCTCTTTACTTCATAAAGAGAGGCCACTTGCCAAGCCCGAAGGTCCAACGGAAGTATCCCGACGATCCAGAGGGCCGAGTTAAAGGGTACAGTCCTGTACACTTTAACATTCTTCTGCACGAAGCCACGTTTCACCAGATTTAATTGTTTCCTAGCTTGGACCTTATGGGTCTCTGATGCCCAAGCGCTCGCCGCGTATAAGACGACCGGTTCTATTACTGCGATATAAATCTTCCTGATTATCTACGAGTTCAGACCCCAATGGATTTTAGCGGCTCTTGCTAATTGTTTATAGATTACTTGGCCCTTACAGCAGACATTTCTGATATGACTGTTAAAGGCCAGTTTATTGTCGATTGTAAGGCCCAAGATCTTGATCTCGCGAGACATTTTGATCTCTGTCCCACCCATGCCAAAGCCGGAGTGTCATACTTTAACTTGTTTGTTAACAAAATGGCGTTAGTTTTGTTAGGTGCGAATTTTAACTTGTTTCTGACACCCCTGCCCCGCACACAGGTGAGGGTCCATCCATTTGCCCTTCTCTGTATATCGAGAGCCTCGTCCCCGGAGAAAACTAGGACTACATCATCCGCGAAGGCCTACACATATTCCCCGCGTCCACCAATCTCTTCCAGAAGAGGATTTAGCAAGAGGTTTCAGAATGTGGGACCCCCTATTGAACCCTGTACGCACCCCTTCTCCGTCTTCTTTGAGTATTCGGTCCCGGCGTACCTGACGCGAACCGACCGTCCTGTCACTCATATTGGTAGTTGCCATCCAGACACAGAAGCAATATTTCTTGTCGTTATCAAATATTTTGTCTTAAATGGGAATCTAAGTGGACGCTGCAAAATAGCTTCGATCACTTTAAATATCACAATCCCACGATTATTTCGAATGTTCGCGGGCCGATCCTTGGGACCAGACCAGTCTCTTGCCACCTGCAACATAATATAAAAAAGATTGAAAACGAGAATACTGTGGTAAAATACGTAATATGGTGGTGAGCCACGCAGCTGTTCCCGCTGCTGAATGGGCCGACTCGAACCGGAAAAATACCATGGCCTCACAGAAAATCGGAGTAATGTGGAAATGTTTCTGCTTTCGCGTTTCGTTCGGTGAGTGAGGTGGTCGGTGGCCCACCCCCTCTCTTCTTTTCCCATCTGTTACCCTCCATCCCCTCTGTCCTTTCCCTTCTCGTTTCTCCAAAATCTCTCAATTCTTCCCCTTAAAGGCAACGCATTTGCAAGTAATATGGCAAATGAACCGCTTGCTTGTCAGCCTATTCAATAAAAAAATACTTTTTCGTTTATATACTGACATAAATAATGCATAATTTTAGATTTTCGCAAATTAAGACAAACTATAAGTTAGCCAAATTTCATATGTAAGCAAAACATCTCGTAGAAGGAGTACAAAGTTTCACGCTACTCATACCGTACTGCGAATTGTTGCCACACTGAAGTAAATGCTCTTAATAATTCACTACCGCTGCTCTCACTCTATTTGAGTACGCCGCGATCACGTCGGCAGCAACCCTTAACACCTATTAGATTAATGTTATCATCCCCCGCGGGAGCCTCCCCTAATTTCACGCGTTATCACACGTCTCTCTAAACGTTTACGTCACGAAACACGTCACGTTCTCACTTATTCACGTTTCTGTTTCCAAATCAAAGTTACGAAATGTACGTTAGGAATTTTATTATTTTTCCGAATTAATAATATTTTATTCAACTAATATTCTCAATCATTTTGTGGGGTTGTGCCGCTGAGTTAAATTCGGCATTTATTCTTTAAAAAAGAGCTGTGCGGGCTGTTATTAACCTGAAAGCTTCCCTGAAAGATGTATTTAAAAAAGTGATATGACGGTTACCTCACAAAACATACTTTTTAGTAAATTATAAAAGCATATTTTTTTTAAATAAAGCGACACTCGCACAGTATACGCTAGGAATAAAAATAAACTTGTAACACCTCGTTTTCGTCTCTAAAAGGTGAAAAAATCCTTCATGGGCATTGGTGTACGCTTATTTAATAAAATTCCACAAAATATCTAAGATTTGCCCTTTTAAAACTAAAATTAAGAACATTCTGTTGCATAAAACTGCACTGTTTAGGAGATTTTGATAGATCAAAATGCGTCGAACTTAATTGATTGACTCATATATGGGATAGCTATTACATTATATTAAGGCTTAACGTACTGTAACAGTATTTTAAAAGAGCAACTGTTAAGTTTCTCGCCGGCTCTTCTCAACAGAACTGCATTCCGAGCCAATAGCAGCTTTCTCACGAACAAAATGTAAAAATGACGATTCAAAAGTGCTTGTGAAGGCCTGCTTGAATAAATATATTTTGATTTGATTTGATTTGAATGAAAGAATGTAGTAGCGTTCATATCATAAAATTCGAATCCTTCGATAGAATTCTTTTTACATCACTTTTGTTCAACTATCGCCTAAAGTTAAAATTAATAGAAATTACAAATTTCTGCAGATTTCGTTACGAAAAAGAGTTTCAATAAGAAAATATTTACTAGTTAATTATTTAATATACAAAACACACATCAAATGGCCTCGAATAAAAGCTCTTGGTATCGAGTATTTATTCAAAACAATAACAATTTAAACGATACAAAGCGAACGTCCCATATACGGACCATAAATATCACTATCGTATCCATAAACAATATTCCGCAACAAGACATAACCCGCTCAATGCGGTCGGGTGTATTATGAAATTTATTCAGAGGCGAGGCCTCGTAAAACAAAAGTGCGACATAAATTCCCCGCTATGGGCCCTAACACGCATTAGCTGCAGGATTTTCCACCATATGAGAAAACATTTTCCTCGTGCTTGCATCGCTTTTTTTATGACGGAGTATGCTCCACTAACATCGATTTTTTTTTACTGTCGTAACACTTGGTATTATCTCGTATTTTCTTTTTGTGATGTTTAATGGATATTGTTCAGTAAAAAATCATTTCTTTCTATGATTTTTTCTTTATTAGATATTCTATAAGCCCTCGCCCGTTGCTTAGATATGAATCGTTAAAGCTATATTATTTCTTACATTATACAGAACAATATATAGACACAAATTTAACATATACAGACACAAATTTAACTTGTTTGTACAATAGTACTAGAACGTTTTATTATTATTTACTATCGTACTATTGTATTATTATTTACTATTGTACAATAGTACAATAGTAAATAATAATTTAATGAAACAAAGGGTGTTTTATGACCTATTTTAGTCGAAGTAACACTTTGTAATATTGTCTACTAACGTAACACGACGATCTACTTGGTGAAAGCAATAAACAAAATGTTTAATTTCATAGATTTTTGCGTAAAGAAAGCGCTATGGTTTATTGGTGGGCTTAATGCGAATATAAGTAGAGCATCATTCATACTATCGTTAAGGAACCGTTTAACCCTACGGGCCCCCACCTGTTGCTCGCATACGACAAACCCATACACGACTACGTAACCCCTATGTCGTGAGTACACGTACGGGCATAGCGTCCCGGGGCGTGGAGTGAATTTCGGCGAAAATGTTAAGAGATTTTGCGGCGTCATTCTTGAGGAAAATTGAGTTTATACTACGTGATGAAGGGTCTATTTATCGGTCGGCGATATGAGAAGGGTTAGGGTTACTTTGATAATGGGTTACGTTATTTACGTCGATATAAGCTTGCGTGATGTTACGATGTGTGATTAGCTTTATCGTTTATTTCATTCTGGTTTTATAATGGCAATAAGTTCTTGCCTTGTGAATAATTGTTTACGTTATGTTGCTAATTGTTATTTTTAATAAATATTGCATGTTATGCTGAACTGTCTCGGTGTTGAGACTTGAGCTTTGTTTTATAATGTTATCCGATTGATTTGCTTGTGACCGTCTCATAATCCGATGAACAAACAATCTTTAACTGGTACTGTAGATACGTAATAGCCCGTGTTATTGTGCGAAGTCTGCGGAATTGTCTTCGGAGGCCTAATATATGACTGGTTTTCCCACAGTGATACTACAAAATATGAGTGGTACTTTGTATCAATGATATAATCACTCAATACCAACTGCCTAATGATTTGCATTTTTTTTGGAAGGTAAGTAAACAACACGTCTGTTCATGGCAATGTAATGTCACACAAAACCTGCTTGGCCTCATACTGCTCTAGCCACTCGGGATGTAGGATGTAGATAGGATGGAATGGGCTTTGAAATGTATCTCAGTAATTACGCTACCAATGTTGCCCTTTAAAGCAGAACAAAAAAGAGCTTACACAATACTGCTTAGAGGTAGCATGGTCTCAAAATACACTGTCACCACCCCAAGCAACTCCTAAAAGGGAAAAGAGTATTTATACGAAACATTCCTTTCACAAATAAAAAAAATACTCTAATAGAATTAAAATGTGTGTTATACGGTTGAATAAAATAAATGTGAACGGTCCTAGTGTACCGTTATTAGTATTTAAAAACTTTTTAAGCTTTTATCTTCGCCATCTCAACACTTCCGGGCCTCTTTCGTGTATCCACATACATGTTAATAGCCCCCCAAACTTCGCCATTGCCCACACGTACTAATAAGAGGGCATTAAACGCTCCGCACACGTTCCAATTTCGTGACTTTTTGACTTATACGCCGAGCAAAAGAGAAGTTTTTGAATGGATCATGTTAAAGGAGTAAGCGATTTTGTAATTGCCATTATAGTATCGCTTACATATGAGTATACAGATGAGAAATGGTCCGCTACTAAAGCAAAAGTTTTTCACGGATATTAAATTATCGCAATAGATAAACAGCAGCTTTTTCATGACAAACAAGTTTGGCACATACTTATTCCTTTAGCAGCTATATAAATAGATATATAGCAAGGCCTCGCAGTTGTTACATGCGTTTACGTAACGTAATAATTTAGGACTTTTACATTTTCATACACTAAATTGAATAAGTTTTGACACGTAAGGTGGCCGAAAGGTGACTTCGTTTAAGAACACATACAAGATTTCTTGTGAAATTGTGACCATAAATGGCACTTATCCCTTAATATATTTGAACAGCTGATCGAAAGCTCGATAGAAATAGGTGTAATAATTTTTAATCAAAAGCTTTATTATCAATACATCGATTTCAGTCAAAACAGATCAATCTATGTTAGTAAATTGTTATACTTAACCCTAATTTTAAGGAAGCAATCTAGTTTTTTAGATACCCAGAATTCTGTTGAAGCCAACCAGGATCCTATTTATTTTTCATATCGTAATATTTGTGTTATTTTCATAAGAGAATGTGCAGTTTGTTATTTTTTTATTCTACTGAGTATTGAAGTCTCCAATTAAAGTCGATAAAAATATATTTAATCGTTACCGCTTTTGACACAGACGTATC
The DNA here is from genome assembly GCA_018247575.1 of Eurytides lysithous rurik. Classification (NCBI taxonomy): domain Eukaryota; kingdom Metazoa; phylum Arthropoda; class Insecta; order Lepidoptera; family Papilionidae; genus Eurytides; species Eurytides lysithous. The sequence continues at coordinate 4,204 of DWHO01003687.1, read as the reverse complement.
TCGTTGGCAACCCTACTTGGCTTAGGACCGCACACGAAGTTGTTGTGACCGCACTAATTCTAATGACGTTATTATGAGAAATGTGATTATATTATAATGTATGCCCGGCGTATAATGTATGAGAGAGGCATTTCAATTCTATATGACGCCTCGTGCGTTTTGACACTGAGTTATTTAGCTATTAATATTGATGTTTAAGATAACTAAACAGACCAATGTATGGTTTATGGCTTAATCCCAGCTGTTTAATAATCTAAAAGCTCTGTAATTTAGTCATGAAGCAAAAGCTTACGCCATGAGAGTATTAGCTTAACTAGTTTTTATATGTGCAATCAATCAATGTAATGTAATTAGCAAAGGGTTTTGATTTTTTAATCGTTTGCAATTTTTATTGATTCGCAATGAAAAATAACCTCCGACTTGATCATTATAACTTTTCCAAAATAAAGGGTATATATACGTCTTTATTATATTTCTCATAAGGACTGTGATATAATGTTAGCTGCATATTTAATCTAGAAAGAGTATATTGAAAATATTAGAATATTTGAATTAGTAAAAGACATCCTATTTATAATTGTTCGTGAGCACTACTGTATTCCGGTTTGAAAGACAATGTTGCTAGCTGATGCTGGACATATGTAGTAAAGTAAAAGCAGCCTATATATACATCCCACTGCTGGGCACAGGCCTCCTCTATACAGAGGGAATAAGGCCACAGACCGCCACGCGACACTGGCGGACTTCACATATTTAAGGTTATTTTCTTTATCGTTCCTGAAATACGCAGGTCTCCTCACGATGTTTCCTATCGCCATTGAGCGCGTGGTAAATCACCACTTAAAATTGTTAATTATAGATTAACAAATTCATTGGTTCCGGCACCGGTATTTGAACTCTGCGCGAGTATATTAAATTAAAAGAAAGCGCCCGGACACTGAGCTATCACGGCTTCTTGGGCATAGATATATAACATTATAAATCTCTGGGTGAACAGCGCAGTGCAGACTCCGCCAGCCTATGTCGTTATAGGTAAGCGTTGCTTGCCATCAGGCCCACAATTTTATCACTAGATTCACCCGGTTCCCACTAGATGCACACGGGTCCCGGGGCGGTGCTCACCGCCTCCATTCCGTTCCGATATGTCAATCAACAATCGAAGACAGTCGCAGTCCAGGTCCGTACACCGGACCCCAACTATCCGTAGCCAACAGTCCGTCAAGTAATTTCCATTATAGTACATTAAAATTTTGACAAAACACACATGTCCTCATGCGTGACACCGCGGGGCGTGAGGTCTATCCAATTCGTGGATACTAGCATTCCCACGGATAGTAGAATCAAATGATGTCAAAAAGTGATTGTAAATCAATCCAATTTTGAATAAAGTATTTTTGACTTGACTTGACTTGACTTGATTCGGTGATCGATGAAGCTTTATAGAGCCGCATAGGCTAAAAGCATCAAGGTCAGTCCTCCTATGTCACGACTTTCTCGTCTCATCTCCTAAAAAGAATTGTATCAAAAATATATATAATATTGTTATACGATCACAACATAGTAATACGATCAAGAATAATCAGCCGCGGTATTCAGATGTTATCACATCATGCCCATACGCTAGGCATGATCTACTTAGAGACAACTTAAATGTAACTTAGTGTCACCGTCCCATCCCGTGGACGTGTTCCCACAATCGATCATAGCACACTTATCGACGACTTAAGAGCTTTATCTAAGAGCAACCGTGTTTAATATACGGCGTTAATCGGTTGCCCATTTATATTACATCGTTGATAAGTGTGATATTTGAGAAATGCTGAGTATAATATACATAAGTATGGCCAATCATTTCCATTGTTTATACATCCTAATCTAGGTTGACGTAATTTCTCTGTAGTTGTAACTGTGTATTATTTGCGTTCAGTTTAGTGCTTATGGGAGTGTTTATCCACGCATAACATTTTATGCAAGGAAATAAATTATTTGTCTTCATTTTTCCCAAAAAATCCGAATTGTATAATATTAAAGAAATCATAAACGTTAACCACGTTATTTACACCTGACTACTTACATGCGGTTAAAAAATCAATTTCATTTTACGTTTCATATTTATTGGTGTTCAGATCTTGTTCAATACGTATTACTATAGGACAGGCCAAAAATATAAAGTTAAATATCTCGAAAGTTTTAACTCAACAGTACTTAATACGAGTTTACCATTTAAACAACATATAAGTACAAAGTTAGTTTCAAATCACTATTTATTCGACGTAAATAGAATTAGCACCAAATGTCAAGCCTCACATTTTACCGAAGTGATCTAGCTTGGTATCGTTCGCCGAGCTAACGATATAAATATATTTACCAGACTGCACTGTGTGTTTTATCAAGAACAAAATACATAACTTACTTTTAAAACAAAAATAAACATCAAATTCATTTTTATCCAATTTAACTTTTTCAACAAACTGACCATTTATAATGTGGATCGGAGTATCTAGGTCTGGTATTATATGAAATGGGCCCCCGTTCGCGTCAAGTCATTAGGCGGCATCAATTACGGTGTGTAGTAGCTGACGAGTGACAAGACGACTTTAGATCATATCGCTGCTAAGATGAGATGCATACAGGGTGTCCCGATTAGCGGGAGCTTAACATAATCAATGGAAGCTTTTGGGAAAAAATTCAATGCATAAAGTATTTTTGTTGTTGTCAAGTTTACAAATATTGTTTTCACGTGTAAAGTCCAAATGAATTACTAAATTACTCGGAGCATTAAGACGTCAAAAACTAGTGTAATACCTTACGAGGGAGAAGGCAAGCTATCAACGCCTATAGATAATATTTGATAAGGTAGAAATAGGCTGCCGTATTTTAGGATTAAGTATGGTGTAAGTTTATAGTGTTTTTTGGGTTATACAATTTAGTGTAAAAGTAACAGTCAGTCACTGAGTCCAAAGGTCTATCATCGTCCTCAGGGGCACGACTTGAAAATCTCCCTACTTTATCTCCTAAAACACAATTTGAAGATATATCAGAACGGATTCTTATGTGATTACAGATTACTTACATTGGAAAATTGGAAAATGCAATCCTGCTATTTATTTGATTATAGATTACTTACATTGGAAAAGATTTTACTACACTAAAAAATTTTAAGATTATCGTTATGTTTTTCGTTATTACTATATCAATCTTTATCGGATTCCATGAAATGACTAGTTAAATATTTTGTAGTATTATTTGAACACCATATATAGGAAGCTAAGTCAGTGCGGAGGCTAGATGCGATGCTCTTTACTCTATTGTTTTAAGATACAGAACAAATTAATGATCGCCTATCACGCCATAAGTGGTGGCTTTTACCTTTTTGTCGTCTACACGTGGGAACGTCAACGAACGACGAACCATAGGTTCATTGTTTACTAAACAGTCATTTGTCTACGAATTATTAACGCATAGTGAAAAAATGAAATATAAAACAGCTAAAGAAACAAAATTCTTATTTAACGCACATAAAAATACGTGAGACGTTATTAATCCGTTATTAATTTCAGTATACAATATTTTCAGCGAATCTTGATCATATAAGATTGTATTTATAACCATTTAACCTATGTTTTAAATTTTATCAGTTATTATTAAACAGTAATGTACTAGCAATACTGCGGTCCGTCGAAAGGACCATTCTTTTGGGAAAGTAACTTCGAATAGGGAATTAGGATGACTATTATATCTCTATGTGACAAACACAGTGCAGAGTTAAGAAGGATCATTTCTTAAGTTCATTTAAATTACTGTGTACTGTGTTGTTTTGGACACAAGTAGTACATTTAATCAAGGGCCTAACTTACCCGTGACAAAAATATAACAATTAAAAAGCTAAAACTTTCATTCCTTCGACTAAGATGTTATGTGTTCAAAATGCAAACAAAAATAGCAGAAATAGTAAAAAAGTAAGAACGTATGTATTTTTTTTTATTTATTTACACTTTATTGCAATACTTTACAAACTGGAATTACAAAGGGCGGACTTAACGCCATTGGGAATTCTCCCCCAGTCAACCCGAGGCGTGGAGAGACTTTGTGGTAGGTGCAATAAAAAACAAAAATTTACGGTGGTGGAGCCACGCAGCTGTTCCCGCTGCTGAATGGGCCGGCTCGAACCGAATTAGTACCACGACCTCACAGAAAATCGGCG
>DWHO01003686.1:0-11762 GCA_018247575.1 Eurytides lysithous rurik | reverse complement strand
TCTAGTCCTACGTTTAACAAAATGCGGTGCAGTTTATTCAATCCATCTTGTACTCGTTTAGTTCCTTCCGTTATATTACCGCAAGTTGTATAAAGCACAAAGTCATCGGCGTATTGTGACACCGATATTGTATTAATGTCTTTGCAAAGCTTTCGAGTTACAATATTAAAAAGTAAAGGGGACATCGGATCCCCTTGTGATAAACCTAAATTAGTGCTTCTGCTTATTTCTGATTTGTCTAGACGGATTATTAATTTACGGTGCTTTAAAAAACTCCAAATGTAATAACAAAATTTACTCCCGGCTCCTATCTCATCTAAATTTTGTACTAACGACGTTATATCAACATTATTGTATGCATTGTTTATGTCTATGAAACAAGCAATAGTCATTTCCTTCCTTGTGAATCCTATTAAAATCCTATACACTAAGCTGGTTAAATTATCGTAGCAAGAATATATTTTCCTAAATCCCGTTACATTAGAGGGAAATATTTTATTTTTTTCACAATACCAGTCTAACCTTTTATATAATATGTTATGTAAAATTTTACATAAACAACACATAAGCGAAATTGGCCTAATAGATGACACATCCCCTTGAATTCGCCCAGGTTTCGGGATTGGAACAATAACTATGTCTCTCCATTGTTTAGGTATAAAACAACGTTCAAAAAATTTATTATATAGTTGTAATAAAATTTGTTTTCCCTTCTCGGGAAGGTTTTTAATCATTGGGTAAGTAATTTCGTCGTAACCGGGAGCTGTATCTTTTAATGGAATGCTGTTTTCTAGTTCCGGCATTGAAATAGCTAAACCTAGTTTTTGATTGTAAGAAACAAAGTTAGGACACTTCGGTGGAACTGAATCTGGGCTTAAACTGTGTAACAAGGTGGCTGCTAAATTTTGATCAATATGCTGCTGAGGTGATTTGTATCCTTTTATCCATTTCATTCTACGCCAAAGATTACTGGAGGAGGTTGAAGAATCGATTGATGAACAAAACGATCGAAAACTAATGTTTTTAGCTTTGCGAATTAGATATTGTGCATGCTGAATTTTGTCTTTTAGTTGACAATAATTTTGAGGTATAGGATTACGTATGAAACGCGTAAGTCCTAGGCGCCTTTCAGTTACAGCTTTTGATAAGCTAGAATTCCAATATGGCTATGGAACAAATTTATTACTGGGATTCGAATTCTTAATGAGAAGAGGAATGTGCAATTCACTAGCTGTATTAATATAATATATAAAAAGATCGTACATTTTTTGCCGACCATCCAAAAATGAGAAATTATTGAATAGCTTTTTTAGTACTTACTATATGATACCCAATCAGCTTTTTAAAATAAAATTGTGTAAATTAAAGTAACATAAGGTTTTAACGTCGTTGAAATCTTAATAACACGGTGATCACTGCCCAGTGTTTCATTTAAGACGTTAAAGTCAAATTTAATAGCAATATCTGAGGACGCTAAGCAAATATCTGGAGAGTACTGTTTTAATATTTCTTCAACAAATTTTACTCTGGTTGGGGAACCATCGTTTAATATGGCAAATATAAATGATGTTCGGATATACCATCAAATATTTGAATACCCCTCTGGTCTGTTTTACTAGACCAATAAGAATGGTGAACGTTGAAGTCCTATGATTAATGTATTTTTAGGAAACAGGGTAAAAATAGCATCCCAGCCTTGAACACTGGTATTATTTGAGGGTGGACAATACAAAGAGATAATATTTTCAATATCTTTACAATTAAAGAGTTTTACGCAAAATACCTGAATGCCAGAATTAGTGCTGCATACATCACACCTTTGAGATTTAATAGAATGATGAACTATTATAACTATACCGCCATAACCATCATCCCGATCGCAACGGTAAATGGAGTTATCCTTGATCCTCAAATAAGTATTAGGTTCTAACCAAGTTTCATTTAGGAAGGCAATATGGATTTTTTCTTGAATTAGTATATTTTCGAATGTAGATAATTTAGGTTTTAAACTTTGTGAGTTCCAATGTAATAGATTAACGTTGATTTGTTTTATTTTATCCACTGAATAAGTCTAATATTAGTTTTAATACAGGCCAGTCAGACACATTCTCTACAGTTAAAAATATTAACCACTGAATGAGCACTTAAGAGCATTGTTGACTTTGTCTTTCACAGATATATCTCTCCTGAGAAAAATCTCTTTCAGCCTTAAAAGCAATTCTGTGAAAGACACTCCACTCCGAGAAGCATCATTAGCATCATTTTGATCACGGACCTGACTTGAAGAAGACTCCGTTCTAAATTGTGGCTCCGAAACTTGTGGATGCTGTTGTTTTGATGATTGAAGTTGTTCGATTCAAACTATTCCTTCGTTTTTTGAACTTAGTGGAATGAATTTTTCTGTCTGTATTACTCGTATTATTATTTTGACCATTTGTTTTGGTTTTAAGACAGTTTTAAGATAGTAAGCGTAAGTCAGGTGCTCTTCATCTTGTTGTTCTATATATGTGATAGGTAGAAAAAAGCCGTAAGTCGCGGTAAGCGTAAACAACAAAAAAACGCTCCAGCCACCTGCGTGCCAGGCGTTATACAAATGTTAAGAATCTTTTGTATTCACTCTTAATTTGCAATAACACGTCTACCTCTCCCGATTACCGACGCAAGACTCCCTGGTTCTCTTTTAAAGATTCCACAAGAATCTATTCTCGGCCCATTTTTATTATTACTTTATATCAATGATTTTTCGTTTTATGTCAAGAATTAATGACATTGTACATTTTGCTGATGATACCTCCCTTGTTTTCAAGATCGAGCGGAATAGAATATTAATTAAGAATTAAACAGTGCTCAAATTACAACCAATTAACAACAATTATTTAGTACTAAATGTGTGGAATTTACCTTTCCTAATGAAAAAAGTCAAATTCAGTCCGCTTCTTAACAACAAAGCACCATTAGTAATTTCTATTACTGACTCCAGTTTTCTTGGGTATTACTTTAGGTAAAAAAAAATCCCATCTCTCGCAAGTAAACTCAGTGCAGCCGTCTTTGACGCGAGAAAAGTAAGTGAATTGACTGATACTGATCGACTAGTTCTACTGATACAGGTCGACTAGTTTGTTTCAGTTATTCATTGTATTCTGTCTTACGGTATTCTATTGTGAGGTAGTGCTTCCGAGATAGATTTAGTATTTATTCTTCAAAAAACAGTCGTGCGGACTTTTCCCAGTAGCACTGCATTCCGAGCCGGTGGTAGCTTCCTCACGAACTGAGATGTAAAACCGACGATAAATAGGGGATTATAAAGGCCTATTTAAAATAAATATATTTTGTTTTGAATTTATTTTATAATACAGAATTAAATTGGTAGAGAAAAAAAAGATATGTAACTTTAAAATTGTTTTATTACAGTAGAACAGTTTACAGAATAGTTGTAGGCATAACAAAAAGAAATATATGATATAACAAAATAATTTCAATTGATATTTATTTGCGCAGGAAAAGTGGGTGGTATACATCGACTCAATGCCTATGATTCTACATCAGAACCTTTCATGGCATGGCACCAGTCCTCACACATATTCTCCTATCATCCTTGATATAAGTACATAATACGATAAAGAGAACTGCGACTGAACAATTGACTCAAAAATGTTCAAACGGAAATACGACGGTAAACAAATCTGCTAGGTAAGTAACGACACACTTCTCATAAAAAATCTTGCATAATTCGCGCAAACATCATCCCTGTCAGTGATGCTCACAGACTAGCAGGCACTCTAAAATTTAATTAAAAAAAAAGTTCAAAGGTTATTTTCAAAAAAGGATTGTATTTCGTCAGTTTTGGCTTCAAATACATCGCTCTTGTAATCGCTATAAGAATCATTGCGATCCGTTACAAAAACCACACAACAGATAAAAATTCGTTCAAGTTAAAGGCACTCGTTTGGTTACAAAAGCAAAGAAAGTTAAGAAAGGAAAATTATTGTCGTACATTTATCGATTACTCAAAATAGTAATGACCTGATATAGAGAACCTTAATTTTATTTAAGTTCCTGTTTGTATTTAAAACACTGATTAAAATTGATATGGGCAGTTATTTTTTATTAAAGAAGATGTAATAAAATTTAAGAAGCAGAAATAAAAATAAATTGAGATTCACGTAGAATTTTGAAACGATTGTACCCCTTGATTTATTGATTACAGGCAGAGAACCATTTAGTGAACAGTTAAACGCCACGCGGTTAATGTTGAAATGCCACGATAGATTAATATTGTAAATTAAAACATTTTTAATTACATATGTACAAATAATGCGAACCTTGGATAAGAAGGCAAGTTACTCTTTAACCATCACAGAAAAGTTAATATTGTTGATTACAATATAAGTTTCCAATAAAAAGGGTGTCAATAAACTTTCCAAGTTTGTTTTACAAACTGTTATAACAACGAAAAATGAAATAAATATAAACATGAAAACAATTTTTACAATTCGTTATGTATACAAAAATTTTAAGTTTTTAGAGTATATTTAAAGAGATATTTTTATCTGTGATGATTAAAAGGATTGTCACCAATATGGCGTCCTTCCATCTCGGTCGAATAAAGTTGACGGAATCTTATACATTATACCAACCCTCCAATAAGATTGACACATGCCTAAATTTACAAAATATCTGTGATAATCATTCACGCATCACTCGTTTATTCGTTCCCTACAATCATCCTTTCATTCTCCTTACAAAAAGTAATAATAATTTATAAAACTCACAGTCCCTTGCATATGTGCATGCCTTATAATAACATACTTCGCCTTTCATACGGGCACTCTTTCATATAATCACTTTTGTGTCACATAAGTAAAGATACCACAGCCACTGTCTGTATCTACAATACCGAATAGGAAAAAATGCTTTGACTTCATTAAGAATATTATGGAAAGATTATGGTGAGGCGTACACAAAATATCAAGAATGCGTTAGGTGCACTGCCGAGGGCCAAAACCCTTATGAATCCGTTACGCATCTTATCTAACGTACCTACGCAATAATTACGGTTCTTGCGTTAATATATTGAGTGCTAGCAACATAGAGTATGTTACTGCAGTTTGTTATAGGTAACATTATTATACGAAAAAAATAAATTTAAGACTATGCAGTGGAATAAATATAAATGTCGAATCAAGAGTAATTCTAAAAATATATTAACATCAAATCACTGGTTTGGATTATATTGTGTTATAAATTATATTTAAAGGAATGAAAATGGTCTTTAACATTAAATTCAAGAAAATTACTCGTGACCTATTAGCGAATGCACCAAACGACTTACAAATAATGACATGACCTCCCAATACTTGAGTTTACCAGCAGTAAGATGACTGAAACAACGTTTCGTATGTGTCAGCAAGAGATGCTTCAAATCTGAAAAAAAAATGGCAATTCAACACCGTAAGCCGTTGTAATAAATACGGTTTGAAACAAATTTCTACTTAATTTTATTACATATGTGTTATTTTAAATAGACCCTTAAATTGAAGCAAAATTTGAATGACAACCAAAGTCACTTTGGTGTTTATAAATATCTCGTAACTTTCTTACAATAATATTCAAGTTATAATGACCCAAGTCAGACAAGTTAGTTTTTTGCTGTGAAATAACCGCGCCTTTGTTAAAACACCGGTGTTGCTATATTAATCCTGAAGCATTTTATCGCATTTGATGGCTGATATGGGCTAGTGAGTTTTATTACTATATTCTATGTGTATGTTTAAACTAATGTTTTACGAAAAAAGCAAATAGATTTTGCACTAATATTTTAATTCTACATATCGACACTGGACACAGCAAAAACGTAGTAAATGACACATGGAGTAATTTTTTAAAATTATTGTTGAAATCAGTAAATTAAACTGGTTTATTGTCTGGTGATTAATTTTGGTTTTGCTGGTTAAAACGGACATAACCAATCAAATATGAGCAGCAATAGAGGGTGGGTCTATTGCTGCTCATATTTGATTGGCCCTTTTGTGTAGTGGTACTCCTGACTGCAAAATCAAAGGTCGTGGGTTCGATTCCCACCCAGAACAATATATTTGTGCCATTAGCATAGATACTTGTTCTGTGTCTGGGTGTTAATTATTATATATAAGTATGTATATCAACTGTCTGATTACCATAGTACAGCCTCTGCCTGTATATTATATATTATTATATACACGTTACGACATTTCTTAGTAAGTGGTTTGTTATTATATTTCTATGGGTACTTAATAAAAAAAAAAAAAAAACAACGTGGACGCTCACCAGCTAGTGAGAGGCGTCTGCTGCTTGAGCTTGCGGATCTCCTTGGTGGCCCAGTTGGCGAGGGTCTTGGTGCGGGGTGTGCGCGAGCGGCGCGCGGCTTGCAGCAGGTCGAGCAGCGGCCGCGTCTCCAGCAGTGGCAGCACGCGCTGCCCGAACACCGTGCACAGGTCACCCGTGAGCCCGGCGATCACCGACATGTGCCCGTCCGTCCGCTCCGGCTCGGACGCCACCATTATCATGAAGTTCACGATCGCCGGCACGTGCGGCTCCACCAGCGCCACGTCGGAGCGCACCTGGTGACAATTTTAATTGACAACTTTATTAGGGCATAAAGACGAGTAAGCCGTGCGCCTGACCGGAACTATTTATATTACTTAGTCTGGCCATCAATTAAAGTGGATTGCATTTATACAATATTAAAAATGGAGTGGGGTGATAAACAGAACCGAATCGCTGTGATTGCATTAGATAAAGTAGGTATGGAGCCAAATACAATTTTTAAAATCCATAAAAATGTTGTTTACGGATGAGAACATTTTGACTGAGCAATATTTTAACAAACAAAATGACCGTATTTATGATGAAAGCTCTGAAGAAGCTTCCCAATTAGTCAACAGAGTACAACGTGGGCATTATCCGACTTCAGTGACGGTTTGGTGGGGTGTTAGCTATGACTGAGCCACATTTTTGTCAAAAAAGTATCAAAACATCGGCACAAGTGTATCAAGATACCCTTCTTGAGAAGGTAGTCAAGCCCCTTAACAACACCAAGACTCGGCGCCGGGTTATAAAGCTCGATCCACCCTATCTTTATTAGAAACGAACGTTTCGGACTTCATCACAGCTGAAGACCGGCCGTCATCTAGTCCTGATCTTAATCCACTGGATTATGATTTATGGCCAGTTTTAAAGAGTCAGGCTTGCTTTAAACGCCATGATGATTTGGAGACCCTAAAACAATCCATATGATTGGCAATGAAGAATTTTCCTATGTCTATAAATAAGCTTCATGTATTTATAATAGTTTATTTTAATGTATTAAGCTAACACACTGTAATAGTGCTAATAAATGTTACGTACAAAAATGATGTCTTTCTTTGAAACTCTTTTATGATAAGACTAAGTAAAAAATAATATTTACTCATGGCAGTTGATCTAAAATTCACTATTTAAATCAACTTAATTCTCTTAAGATACCTTTGGAGGTACTTTTTACTATTTTTCGATATTTGATGACAGAAACGTAATTGATATGAAACATCTTTATTTTCTACAGTTATTTGTTTTTTTCCATTTAATGAGACAGTCCTTTTCAGAACAGAAATAAAATTTTCAACAAAAACATTCTTGGCATTGAAGTTTTACCCCAATATTTCCCTTTAAATGCTCGCTGTTTTCCCTTTTTATCGGTCCCTGTTTATGCTAACGAAATGCTGAAATTTAATAGCGGCCACATATAATGTTCCGACCAGATGTTCAAGAATAAGGTATTGTTGTAAAGAATGCTCGAAATAGTCTATTAATTATAAGGACGACTATCTAAATAAAAAAAATATCTCTATAGTTGTACGACCCCACATACAACTTTCAAAATATAAGATCTTATATACGAAAACGTCAGTTTCGTATCGATCTTATAAGATTACGATCTTATATTTTCTTTTTATATTTAATCAGAATAACGGAGTGCTTTGTACTTTAAGATGATTTGGTATAAGTCTCTTTTTATGTTATTAAAAAAAAATCTAAATTTCAAATAAAAGAAACAAATATGATTTTATAAACAAATATATTTCGTCTTGTAATATGAAAACCGCAGGTTTAAAATTTAAACGATAATATTTTTGTGGATAAATTGTCAAAAGCTCTCGTCGCCAGTTATAGAATTCTCTAACCACTGCGCCAGATGGGGGACTTCTAATCACACGAAACCATCTATCTACTTTTTTATTGCATTTTTCGCAATGCTTAGGGCCAACTGGTGTACATACATATTTCGACTTTAATTCCCATCTAGTCAAGTTCCACACCATTGCTACAGTGTTTTGTTACAGTGTGCCTGCCATTACTTACTACTTAAATAAAAAAAAAATCTAGTAACAGACAGCAATTGATTTATGGCATTATATAATATTTTTAAAATGACATTTATGATTGTGTACGTGACGGTGGTAGAGCCACGCGCCAGCTTCCGCTTGCTGTATGGGCTGCCTCGAACGGGATAAGTACCACGACCTCACAGAAAATCGGCGTAAAGTGGAAGTACTCGTGTTCCCGCATTTCGTTCGATAAGTAAGGTGGCCGTTGGCCTACTCCCTCACCTTAAATGCCTCCACTTTTCAAGTTGTCCAAAAAATTCCCAAAACTATCATTTAAAGGCTTGCAAGGAATTCGTAAAACTTTCGAAGTTGCAAATGTCCTCAATATAACTTTCAAACTCGGCCAAAGACTTTCCACATGTTCACGCAATTGGCTACAGATGTGATCTTACCGAGTTTTTATAATAATTTTTCTAAAGAAACTTAAACTATTTCAAGACTCAAGTTTTCGCTATTAAAGTAAAATCAAATTGTTTACCTTAAGGGAGAACTTCGATTTGCGGAAGTAATGATGCTTTTATTAAAATTAATATGCAGGTCTTTAATAAATAATAAAACACATTACATGAGCACATATACGCCTCCAAAGCAATTATCTGAGGTCGTACATATATTTGCCTTGATTGGGAATCAAACCCAAAACCCGCAGCGTTGAAGCTAATAGTCTGATAACTGTGCGAAACAGGACATCAAACAGCCATCAGCAACAGTCAGCGTCAAACAGCCCGTGATAATGTCATGTAAAATAAAGTCTTTAACTACATGAATATATGTTAGGAACGAGGTTACTAACTTAATTTTCCATTCCGAAAGATCCATAGCATTATTTCTATTCTTTTTTTATCATAAATTATCATTGCCAGAACTCTAATGAACAATTGCATTCATTTAGTTTTCAATTTACACGATATATCATTTTTGGGTGCAAAATATTTAATATTTCAGTTCTAGTTATTTGTTAAAAGAACTTGAAGTATTTTATGTTTACACCGCTTTACTTTAAGCAGCTGTCATCGTTACGACGATATTGTTATTTTATTATTCTTATATAATTATTAAATCTTTGTACTATATACATCCAATAGTAAATTGTCTAAGAAAGGTATAGTTTTCACACACTACGATAAAAATTACATTTTTTGATCAAAAACGAATTATAAAAACTGAAATGATCACTGAATATGCCTTTCCTAGTAAATAGAGCCGTGAAGTGGCACATAAATCTAAAACGGAGATTTATTTTAGTCCGTTGCAATGCCAATGTAGCAATTACATTAGCCATTGGCCGATTCGAACACTGAACACGAATCTTGATCGCTTTTAACTTCTCTTAGGATTAACGTGAGCGTGCCGGTGAAGTGAAATATAGACAGCACTGGAAATGTTTGCAATACGATTTCGATTTTGTTATAGATGCCTTCGTCTTTGAAACATCCCCAACAGAGGCTAATCGTGCCAAAGGTATCTCCGCTTCTGAGACTATTTATTAAATGGAAAAAGTCTACACCCAGCGGTCACTCTAGGCCTTACCTATTATCACGAGAGATACCGCAAAGAACTTTTATAGAACTCTCTACTACATTTTTATGGAACTAATATAGTAACATGTGACTTTCAAAGGCATATGAGATGAATTGAGTTTATTGATTATATTATAAACTATTCAAAACGTTTTACCTTTTCAATCAAATTTGAAAAAATGTTGTGAAGCCAGCCAGCCTTTCTTGTCTTAAAAAAAATACAATAACCCCCCTTCAGTTTTCTCGCTTTGTAAGTCAATTTAAGAACATATCTTTTATATTCAATTTTTCTTTGTTTTGCTCGTGTTTAATGGAATTGGACAGAAGGATATTTTTTTTTTTATAAATTATTCATAACTTACCTATGGAGATCCAAAAATCTACCGTAATGCGTACGTAAACAATTTGCCGAGAATAATAAAATTAAACTAAAGTAAACTAAATCATAGACTTTATCAATTCAAATTCAATTTATTCATCCGACATTTTAAACACTATAGAGTCAGAGCTTCTGTTGCGAATATTCATCCGCACTTCCATCGTTTGGTATTAAACTTTGGTCTTTGATGCTTTGTCTGTCGACAAAAACGTTTCATACCGGGGGTATAGGAAGGTAGGTTCGATGACTGTTTGGTGCAGATGCTAAGCTATTGGCTTCGGCGTCGTAAGTCGTGGGTTCGATTCCCGCCCGGGGCGAATATTTGTACGAACTACAAATATTTGTTTCGGATCTGGGCGTTTGTCCGCGTAAGATTTATGTACCTATATGTAAGTATGCCCTTATAATAAAAGACATTTCTGCCTTACAATAGCGTTTTTTAAGAAAGGAAAAAAGGCAGGGTGCTCAACATAGTAAGTAGCGCAGAATTCTTTAAGTCATTAACGGGCACGATACGACTTTCTTTCGTATTCTTAAATACGATTTCTTGAAACGAAGGTGAATTGAATTATCCCCGATCCGCCTTCAGATTCTCACGTCCCGTCAAACACATTTGAAAAACATTGTGCGAAAAAGATTAACCGTTTTTCTTGTTCCCCCTTAAAATATTTACAAAAAATTTCCGTAGAGCATCGTAGAAGTGCGTGCGAGACCTCAGCGGCGATTTTAGTGGAGTTTTGCACATTCTATCTGGCACGCAGCCTGCATTCATAACTGCCTTTCACCTGTCTTTAGAGATTTTTGCGACCATTTGAGTCTCGTGACGTCACCAATACGTTGCGACTGCGAATAACGTTTCTTTTTATCTTCAGAATATAGAGCTGTCGCCACCTTGTCGTCTCTTGTCATTCCATTTTTATTTCGACGTTTACCATTTCTTCATATTTTTGACTATTGGCGCATTTTTTTTTATAGAAAAAAGCCTTTACGTACTGGATGTTATAATTGCCCAATGACAAATCATCACTTAAATATTTAAAATAAACTAAACCAAAATAAATAGACCATTATTTTGGAATTTGCCTTTAAACTTAACTATCTTAACTAGTAAAGTACTGATGATCTCATACCAACTTAAAATTTCGTGAACCATTACTAAGAATTATTTAGATCAAATAAAGATAGCCCGAAACAAGACACCCCGTTATATGATGAAAAAAAAATCACAACACTTTTGATAAGTATATTATCGAAATCAAAATCATGTTTTTTTTATGGATTAGGCTGACAAACGAACAAGCAGTTCACCTGATGGTAAGCGATCATCGCCGCCCATGGAAATTAGTAGTGGAACTCGTAAATGCGTTGTCAGCCTTTAAGGGGGGAAATTTTGAAAGAGAGATGGAAGAGGAGTGATAAGGGGGAATTATGGCAGGGTTGGGGGAAGGAGGATTGAGA
>DWHO01003685.1:0-11763 GCA_018247575.1 Eurytides lysithous rurik | reverse complement strand
GATAATAGATATATCAAAACAATACGTTCCAAATTTCAATTTTCCATCGTTATAAATTTATGACAAAAAATTTTGAGGTCGTTTTTTGGCTGTGGTGTAAAGTTGCATTTTTCCAGATACGACAAAATCGCTTTCTAACGTCGATATATATTATTTAAGTAATCTAATAAATAATAAAAACATATACATGATGACCGTTTGGCGCAGATGCTAAGCTATTGGCTTCGGCGTCGCAGATCGTGGGTTCTGTTCCCGCCAGGGGCAAACATTTGTACAAAGTACAGATATTTGTTTCGAATCTGGGTGTTTGTCTGCGTAAAAATTATGTATGTAAACGCCCTTATAACACAAGATATTTCTATCTTATAATACGGGCAGCGTTTTATAAAGAAAAAAAATAAAAAAAATACCCATAGGAATCTAAAATCATACCTTTCTAAGCAATCGTAATTACCCAGATTAGAGTCACCGCTAGACCGAACTACAAACCTTTAATGTAGACTTATCTATCGAACATTAACTCGCCTACGCCACTGGTTGCTACACCGCTAAGGAATCTTCAATGTTTCTATCGATATTTATTAACTAACATACTTTTCTACGTTGCATAACAAGAATATGTAGCTTGATTTGAATACGTGATGTCACAGCCGAAACACACTTAGGGACAGTGCAAGGTTGGACGTACAGTCGGGTGCGACCTTTTTTTTAATCTCGTTGGAAATCTTAAGGTACCACTTCATTGGTTGAGTCGTAAGACTACTTTAGGATGTGTGAGATTGGTTAAGAACTATGCAATTGCCAACTATTTTAGCGCAAGGCATGCAGTCCTACTGAAGTTACATTGCATTGCTAGTAATTTAAGGAATGCAACAAAAAGGTGGTGATATATTATAAAACTTTTCTTTTTTAAAACGTTTGGACTATTATTCCGAGTGTACTACCGCCATGAATTACTGTGTTTCGGTTTGAAGAGCGATGTAGGTCCTTTGTACTTATACGTAATAGAGTATTTACCGTCGATCAGATTTGAACTCTAAACTGTATTATGGGAGTCTAAGTGTACCGCTTACCACCTGCTACTTGCTAAAGCGTTTATTTACTAAAGAAAGTTCTATAATGAGTCTTATTAAAATGACACTTCAAATTGCGATGCTCCTATTGGTGGTGTGATTTTGTCTCGCGTCACATCCGACGTGGCTGGATTGGAAATCTCTTCCTCCAGATATATTTATCATTCTCACGCTGAAAGCGTCGCTAGGGGCGCTCATTACGCGGACGAGCGTTGAAAGACTGAAAATTTCCGCTTATTCGGCGGGATAGTGCGATAAGGGGGTCTAATGACGCCGCGACGGCCGCCATTTTACCGAATAGCGTTTTGTCGCTAACGTTTTGTTTAGCGAGAGGCGTGTAATAGCATGGAAGGGTCCGAGCGGACGCGGCTCGAGTTTTTGCCCGCCGCTCGGCAAAAACCACCAGTTAATGAGCCCGATAAACTTGTGTACGCACTAACCCATTACCGTTTAGGTGATGCTGTTATGTTCCGCAGCCTTAATGTGAAAGCCGTGGTGACAGCGCGGCGTTTTCCTTGATGCGAATTTTAATAGCGCTTATTATGGCTCTAACGTTATTCAATAGAACATACTAGAGTTTTAATATACGCGGCCGCACAGATTTAACTTCGGAACATATATGCTGCGTTATCATAAAGAACATTTTGTGTAATACACCCAAACCTGTTTATATGCGATATATATTTTATTTGTGTGAAAATTGAAAATTTCATACACCGCACAAATAAAAAATCGCATAAAAAGGACCGCACAAAACAGTTTTGGGTGTAGTTTAATTATGAAACCAACCAAGTCGCTTGATGGCGCGTGATTTCAACTGTGACATTTCAAAATTGCTAGGCTCACCCAGGGTTATGAGATGGTGTAGTTTTAATTCATTTTGTTGCTCAAAACTTATTACACTGTTCAGGAGTTTCTGGTAGATCAAAATGCGTGGAACTTAATAAAAGTCTCAAGCATGAAATCAAATCAAAATCTATTTACATTGCCTACATTGCCTTTCCAAGCGTAGTACAGGAGGAAAATGAGTCCTACCTAATATACCATACTATATGTTTAAAACAAATTTTATTAAACAAATAGTTTCACAAATTTTAACCGTTATATTATTAAAAAAAAAACTGGCTGAATAAAAAAGAGATTTATGCCCATCAGTTGAATTTCAAACGTCGTAGTAACAAGAACTTTCGACGCAAACATTTTTTCGAACGCCGCTGATCGAAGATAGAGGCACTGTACACCTGAAGTTTGGCCGGCCGGCCGAAAACAGAACTTGGGCGTTCGCGAGACGCGGTGCGTTTTAAAAACAAAAACATAAAGGCGCATTCGCACGGGGCGTCCCGAACGGCGGTCGGCCGACGAGCGAGCGATCCGGATCCAGCTATCGGCATCTCAGTTTGTTCTCACATCATTACCCGCGCCGACGGCTACAAATTTACATCCAACACAATGGCTATCCGCCATCGAGGCATCATTAAGGTGATTCCGATAGCGCCGGCGCCCCGGCCACCGCAAACATCCTAACTCGCTCTATACGTCTAATGCAAAACAGACCTAACGTCCTTCACCTAAAGCTTGAATTTCATTATCATTCGGTGGTTGTTAAGCACGGCACATCTCGCGATTGTATTGACATAACGTCATAAAAGGAGGCTACCGCTGCCGCGACAGTAAACTCAGCGATGAAAAGCTTTAGGTCGGATTCACCTTGTATTATCTCCGGTACACCGAGACGGTTTTTGAATGGATCAGTCTAAGTCGAAGCTTCGGGCTATTGCGCCACAATGGAACTTATAATAGAGGCGATTGTGGAGAACTGGTAAGAAAAAGGTCCTTTGGCGTAATACTTTCGTAACGGTCAATAAAATAATTTGATTATTTTTGCGTTTGATAAAACTTTTTAATTTTGATATTTACTTTTATTTTGATTCTTTATCAAAAAGCAGCTCCTTATGATTTCTATCATGTCAAAACGTAATACACTTTTTATGTATTATACCACGACGCACTAGTACATTGTTTTATGAGTACATGGTAAATTATATCATATATAATGCATAAAAAATTACAAATAATGTTTTAATAAGATCTGGAACAATTATTTTTAGGTTATGTTAGTCTTAAGAGATTTTTTCTTTGGGATTGACGTAAGCGACATTAGAAATTACAAGGCTGGTATTCTATGAGAACAAGCTGCATAGGATCTGGAAAAGTGATTACGAGACTGTGTCGCGTCGTGGATTGTCCGAGTGGGATTACGCGCCGATGTAAATTGTATATAAAGTGGATCTCATCAGAGGAGGCATTGTAATTTATTAAACGCGGTCCGGCACAAAAGTCGCTGCCGCCCGGTTTCGGTCGCTTTGCATACAATACGCGGATCGTTACGCGCCGCTTGACGCGCGTACGGGACGCGGTGACGCGCGTTTATCGGCGCATCGTGTGCGCGCACCCTAATTTGCCGCGTGCTTTATTCATCACCTGTTTCGGACGATAGCGCGCGACGCTGTGCGCACATTATATTTATTTACGCGTCCTTTATTTGAAATCTACCTCAAATTGATATAAATGTTTTAATATATTAATACGTGAATAGAAAACATTGTAACCTATTAGTCTATTGCGCTAACGAACGGGGATGAAATTTGACAGTGAAATCTCTTTAATTTAAAAAAAAAAATTATGTAACTTAAAATATATTAAGTTAGACAAGCGAATACGTTTGTTATTAAGTTTACACTTTATTGTTAAACACGTGGTTTGTCAAATTCAAAATATGTATAATATTTAATGCAAAAAGCGAGGTACTCTTTGAAGAAATTCTCCTTCGACTACAAGGCACCTATAACTTAAAATAGATAAATCGTTTCTACAACTACTGCAACAATTAAAGTAATTTTACTTTATTTTTAATGTCATACATACATGTCATATACAGTAGTAGTTATGACAGACTAGAGAGATTTTTATTCCTTATATAATTATTTTTTATTTTCCCTCATCATATGTGCGAAATTTGTAAATAAATTGTAGTAATATCGTACTTTTGAAAAAGGAAAAATAAGAATCACAGATTTAATTAAACAAAACGGCATAAAATCGATGGTCACTACGTACTACATAAAGACATGTCAAAAACCGAGGTTTAAAGGAGAGCGTAATTTGTGTTTAAATCGCTTTATAAATAATTATATCTACAATTAATTATAAATACTTTTTTTTTATAATATCTTATTAGACGTAGGAACTTTATGTGCATGCAGAAAATCTAAAGTCAATAATGTAATAAAACAATGCCATTTTTGAAATGTCTTTATGTACGTAGGGACCGTCTAAATGTAAACCACTTCTAATAAAACACCTCCGTACTTCATGTTAGTTAACATAGGACTACACGGACCGATGTCACACCATGACTCGATGCACGTCGGCAAAAGTGACACGCCGATAAAAACTAATCCGGCGCGAGCTAATTAACCGCCAATCAAAACAGCCCTACGTCCGCCTAACGAAATAGCGAAAGCGCAAAACAATGGGGGTGTTATTAAAACAATCGAAACGATTATCGCTTCGCATCGCGTAGATATGACGAAATCCGACAAGGCCGCGTATTGAACGATAAGTGAGAACATGGCGGCCGGGTCCGCGCCGATCGCATCTGAGAACAATAGCCGCCGTATCCGCCACCGCTCTCATTAGCCATCCGCGTTGAGATACGCAGCCGCCGCGGATTCGCGGATCCGCGGGAATCGGACGCGTAGATCCGCGCGATGCGATATCGATCCGCCTCCACTTAATTGACCGTTCGGCTTACTCGTGGCTCTTTCGTGCGTCTACGATTTGTTCGAGGGCCTTTTAACTTACATTCAATATGTGTAATAAATATTAGTTTGAATGCATGAGGACAGTTCACATGCTGCGTATGTATAATGTGGTAAAATATAATATGTAAGGAATAAATAGAAAATATAGCTATCGTAATATTGATTTAACATGATATTCACATGTATTTATACATTATTGATAAATATTTATTAATTATATGAAAGTGCTTATACGGTTAACGTAGACAAACTGGTGAAATCGCGCAGAGAGTAAGTATTTTATCAGCATGTACCATTTTTTTGAGTTGAGAAATCTTAAGTCTAAGTCTAAGTTAGTCTAAAGACATTTCAATGTTTTAATACTAAAGTAGACAGAAAATTTAAACTTACAATAACACGAAAGTAAGCAATATATTTACTTGCATATATAGAACATACATCAAGTCCACTTGACATTTGCTCCATCTTGAATGACTCTGAATTGAACAACTGCCTGAATGCAGTCTATGTACAAACATAATTGCGTCTAAACCACGCTTATCTTATGCATAAAAGTCACGCGACTAACATTGATTCCTACGATTGGTCTCTAAGCACAGCACCAATACCGCTAGGTTAACAAATCGCCCACAAATCTCCGACTCCAACTGGGCTCAATACATAAATATCTTAGTATGGACCCAAGACGGGCCGCCTTGTAAATCTGCTAGTGTGAAACCGCACGGCAAATTTATGTCGCAGGCGCCGTGACCTTTTTTGCCCTAATGATAAAGCTGCAAATTGTACATTCGAAATGTAAGTAAGTATAAGTAGACAAGTCGTAGACACCGCGACGATATTTCGCGCGCCAATTAGGTGTGCGTCGATTTCGGATTAATAGAGCAACTATATCTAACGCCGAAATGCGCCGCCATCTTTTATTATTGACTTGTAACCTTTCACATCTCAGTAGGGTTGCGAAACTTACATTTGAATTGTATTAGGGATGTGAAAATAGTCGTACCTGTTACGGTCCTTCTAGGGTCTGTTAGGTTTCCGAATTTGTAATAATTTTGGTCGACAGCTGATTTCGCAACGTTTAGCTTGTTGGTTGGTTAGCAACAGTTGTTTTATTTTTTTTTTATGGAGAAGTCTGACAAATTATTTGCAACGTTAAAGAACTTGCAAGTGCCAGCCTTAAAGAAGGGGAATGTTTGAAAGAAGGAGGGAAGAAGAAAGAGAGGGAGGGAGAAGAGAGGAAGCGGAAGGGAAGAGGAAATCAGGGGCGGAGGCAGAGGTAGAGAAGGGAGTGAAAGAGGGAGAAAGGAGAGGGTGGGGGCACCGGCCACCTCACTCACCTGACGAAACGCGGAAGCAAAAACACTTCCACTTCACATCGGTTTTCTGTGAGATCGTGGTACCTTTCCGGTGCGAGTCGGCCCATTCAGCGGCCCAACCACGTGACATTATGATATACGCTTACTCCACAGCTACTTTTACTTGAACTTCTAATTCAGATCACGTTACCGTTGCCGACTGCACGATTGTCTACAGCGATATTCACTCGACGGAACTTGACGTCATCAGAATAGAATCCTGATATTAGTCACAATATGGTCGCCTCGATGCCGTATCCTCGGAACAAGGTTGAATTGTGGGTTGATCGACATTTATTCCCTTCGCTATCCAAATTGACCAGATCCCAGATCCAGATATCGGGTGTCAGATTTGAATAAGGTCATTATCACGCATACAGTTGGATTGCCCGACTTCTTTGTGGTCACCCTGCCGTAGACAGTCCTGATACCAAGCCCCTCATGGTTGCCCTTACCGATCTCCGGACCCCGATTGTATTGTGGCACGCATCGATATTTATTTCGGTTGTCCGACTCTTTTACTCACGTTTACCTACATACTACATACGTGTTTAAGGCCAGGAGCGTGTTACGGCGGCATCACTTTGTGTGCCCGATTAATGGTGCATTCTTCGGTCATGAGGTACGAAGGCCGGGATTTAAAACGTTCACAAGTCGTTAGGGATGCGAGCCGCCGTCCGCCAACAATGAGCGTCCGCGAAATATTACCTTTTAATAGTGTCTAGGCCGGTACGCCGGGGACTTACCTGAAAAATGTGAAACGACATTAGTATTTGAACGGTGGCGGGGCATGAAAATATATTTAATACAAACTGGTGCAGTGGCGGAGTGTCATATTTATACAAAATGCAAAAAACTCGTTAATTTTGCATTCATGTGATCACATGATCATATTTAATAGTGAATTTATAATAATTTACTATTATTATGAACTTTCGTTCATCGTATATTTAACCATTAAACGGTAATTTATGTGCCTAAATATAAAGTGTGAAATTTGTGATGAATTTACATGGTTTGTCAATAATCAGTGTTAATAATTTTCAAATGCTTCTGCATATCATTATCTTTACATCATAAGTCGATCGATTCGGGTTAATTTTAATAGTAAATTTTAAGTGCTTGGGTTTTTGAAAGCATTAGTAAAACACTTTTCGTCTAAAACGATTTATCAACAATGAAGTCTATTACTTTTTTTGAAAATTCCCATCTGCTATACATGTCTTTATACGTGGCGTAGCATGTTCATAATTTGACCTTAGTGACAAGTCGAAAAGACTAGTATATTTAGTGGCGGTACTCTATACAAGCCCAAAAGTAAGGAGTGAAATTTATAAATCTTAATTACTCATAATTCCAGAATAATTTATTTTTAAATTTGAACGTTGCACTCCTCAGTAGGGCAAGCCGGGCTTGTGGGCTTGTATGGTAGTACCGCCACTGGACATACTAGTCTTTTCGACCTGTCACGCGACGAGGCCGCGCCTTGTGATACGCAAGCACTATTTATAAAGGCCATCCTATCAAACACAAACAAAAATAAGGCGTCTACATGTGATGTTATTACCAACCTTGCCTACCATAAACTCCCTAATTTTTTTTGTTCGTTTGTTTGAAGAAGTATTGAGATGTGCAAGTGAAAGGTCGGAAATGAAAAAGAAACAGCATTTTGGTAAAATCCGTAAAATAGTTTCATTAAGGTATTTTGCTCAGTTTGGCATAGTTGTTAGGCTATTGGTTTCGGCGCCACAGGTCGTGGGTGCGATTCCCACCCGGGACAAATATTTGTTCCAACTACAGATGCTTGTTTTGGATCTGGGCGTTTGTCTTTGTGTAAATTTTTGTATGCAAAATGCACAAGATCTTTTTCAAACACACTCACTCTTTTACAAAGGGACAGCGTATTTGAAAAGAAAAAAATGACAGCTTAGACGATTCTGCGTTGAGGTTATGCGACAGAATTCGCGATGCGCTCCGATGTCTGACATTAACCCCGATACAGGCCCATAGACGAGATTGTCGTAAAAACGACAGCTTTATACGTCGAAGCTCGCCGATCCGCCGGCAACTGGCCAAGCCAAGCGCTTGGAAACCATCGCAGTTACGTGTTATTTTTTATCGTGCCGGTTTATATTGAGGCGTTCGACCGCCACAAGTGCCGATTCTCACTGAAATATCGCTTCGAGAGAGGGAAAATGATGTAAACCTCATTTATTTTATTAATTTTTAACCGACTTCGAGCACCTGTTCTTGATGCGACTAATTTTTGTTTGGCTGTTTGTTGTTACCCGATATTTGTCAACTGATTTTGATTGCAAGAGTTTGATTTTATTTTATTCTATAGATATAATCCTGTTGCAAGGTTAGACCTACATATATTTTTTTTAATTTTATTTTAAAAATACACCAGGGAACTTCTTTAAATTTAGGAAGAAATGTACGTTGGGTATATGTTACATTTGTTAGAAGTCGCTTCTTATTTTTATTATAAAATTCACTTGTAATATTTAATTATTTATATTTTGCCGAAAAAAATAACCATAAACATAGTTTTTTACTACATCCATAAAGTTAAGAAATGTAAATTTAAAAAGGTAATTTTAAAAGAAAATTGCATCGAAATCGTAGTTTATAATAGTTTTCTCATCAATACAGAATCACAACATATACAGGATGATGGAATAGCGGAATAAGTTACTAGGAGCAGTAAACCAATTTTTTCTTGATTTGTTACGCAATTTTTTTTAATACGCTGATATGAACATAGCCGCTCTTTTAACTTGGTGGTGACGGTGGTAAAATAAAAAAAACACTTCGGTTGTTTATAATATACTATTTAAAAGCAAATCTATAAATTTATTGAAATTAACAGCGTCGTGATGCGGTTGCAGCTTGCAATGCAGTAATCAAAATCGTCGGCCCGTTAGGGAAAACATTGAGGCATTGGAGTGTTGTCGGAAAACCTATCAGCTTACTAAACTGTTACCATCCAACACATTTACTATTAAAGTATCATAAATAGAGTATATAACTACGTGACGTAATCGAATTTGCCCGTACCGTGTAAATAAGTTAATGTGTTTAGAATAACACGACACAAAGTCAAAATATAAGTCAAGAATACGTTTGCGTGACACGGAACTGAAACATGCACCGCTTTCAGCATAAGAGGCCCATTTAGAATCGCTTCCTTTATTCCATGTCGTTGTATTTATGAGCATGGATTAGTTTAATTCGTACGTAATAATACTTCATTGAAATCGAAGTTTTCTTTGAAATTTACATATCTATTTATGTTGGCATAGTGTGCATAACAACAGGACAACGAACTATGCACACACAATCTATGTGTTTTAATATAATACTTTTTGACACTCTGTCTAAAAAGTTGCACTAATTACTTGTGCTAAGTGATATTGTACATAGTCCCACAATTGAAATTTTGATAATTTATAACCAAAAATTTGCAATTCGAAAAAGTATTTAAGCGATGAGTTTTTATTAACAAAGGCATCAGGGAAAGTGACTCCGGCTAAGAGTGAAGCGTAAACTATCAGGTACTCTTCTACGACCGAATGGCGTTATTGAACTGTGAAACGATCACCAACAGCGTTGCTGAAAAGTGACATTCCGGCGCGGCATGTCACCGCTAGCGTGACGCGGGCTGTCACGTTATCCGTGCTATCGGGCCATCGGCGCGTCACGCGACGCGTGGCCGTGCGTGTAGCGTGTTTACGCACGGCTCCACTGTCGCGGTGCTTTTTAATAAATGACCCGACAGACAATGATATGATGCGTGGGCGGTCCGTGCGTGCGCCAAGTGGAATAAAGTAATTATCTATTGCGTTAAAAGGTAAAAAGGTATGTAGGTCGCCCCAATTCCGGTTAGTTTGTCTTTATGCGGCACGCAAATCCAGGATTCACACTCGCTAGAGGTTCATTATGTGTTAAAAAGGAACAAAAAATTGTCAGCGTCTTTCTGATTTTGACAGCAATGAGAATTCTGATTTAAAATCTCTACGGCATAACACGGTGCACAATAAAAGTAGGCGAGGCATCCACTACCACTAAAAGTTGTCCCCAGTTTTCTAGCGTATGCATTTCACACTATTGGTTTAGGCTCTATCAGACCGTGGAAAAACCACGAGTCGGGTGCACGACGAAATGTTGTCTACGGGCTGCAACCAAAAACTTTGCTCATCAAACGTGATTTCCTTTTCACTGAACACATCCGTTCATTCAAGAATTTTTGTACACCCTCTATCCGTATAGTCAAGTGGATAGGCAGATTTGTATCGCTATTTCCTGATATACAACCATTTAACGTTTTCATAGAGCAGCACCTTTACTGGTAAATTAAGACAGCGTTCGGGTTGCGCCTCATAAATCTGCACTATCGGTACGGGGGCGATCGGAATCTGGGCATTGCGCCCCTCCCTTCCCCTTTCCCCCCGTTGCATCTCGAAGGTCCGTTTTGCCGGCGTGACGTGAGATGTCGTTAGCCGATAGCCACCGTGTTTCGTATGGTCGAAACAAATTACCGTTTCGAACGAGTTCGCCAACTGAGGCTCAGTATCGCGTTTTTTAATTGTGGTATGCAGTTATTTTTAGGCGGAAAGGAAGCGAGAGATTAATACCGTATCCGATTAACCAGGTCGGGTGTGGTGTGAGGTCTTTGGAGATATTTATGTCATGTCTTTAGACAAGTTACAAGTTGACAAAAGTCACTGTACTTGAAAAAATTACGATTGGAAGCGCGACAATGTTGGGAATATTACGAAATGTATCGATCGAGATACTTTCGGTTGTACGATTTGCTTCTGCCCGTCGAATGAATTAAATAAAAATGACTATACTGTTCCATCGCATTAAACTTAATAAACAACATTATGAACATTATAAAAGAAACACTTTCAAAAGGAGTTACAGGTATCCTGTATATTTATGCTTTTTTATGATAGGACTCTTTCGTTAGAGATAGCGTTAAGGTAGAGTCCCTCTAGCAACTTCATTGTATAAAAAATATTAAAATACTATTAAAACTGTGTAACCGATTATATAACACAAAAGAGAATCATTAAATAAAAATAAAAAAAACTTTGTACAGGACGGGCACTTTAAAATTAGGAATTTCAATTTTCTATAAAACTAAATAGTAGTACATGTCAAACATAAAACTATCTTCTGTCAACTAATTAATGTCACTTTACTTTTTAACCCAAAATAAGCGATAGTTCAAATTCCAAATACTAGATGGCTTACCCTGTATTTTGTATGGCTTTCGAAAGTTGGCTACAATGATCAAGCTGCAACTAAGTAAGGTCCATAGGTAACCATTTACAATCAAGTGAACCAGCTTCCAGCGATCCTTGATCGAGAAGACTTACGATGTAAGACACCGTGTTCCCTATCATTGTGCCCAGTAGCGGTACTACATACAAGCCCAAAAGCCCGGCTTTGCCCTACTAAGGAGTAAAGTTTATAAACCTTAATTAGCACATAATTCCGCAA
>DWHO01003684.1:0-11764 GCA_018247575.1 Eurytides lysithous rurik | reverse complement strand
TATTTGTGCGATGAGCATAGGTATTTGTTCTGTGTCTGGGTGTTAATTATCTATATAAGTATATATTTAATAAATATGTACATCAGTTGTCTGATTACCATAATACAGTCTCTGCCTAGTTTGGGTTCAGATGGCAATATGTTAAATGTCCCATGATATAAAAAAAATATAATAAGCAACTTAATCATCATTTATTTAATAAATTTACCCTATTTTATTGCAGTTAGGAGGTGTGTTCAAAAATACGGTGAATAAATTTTTATATCAGGAACTGTGGTATCTAGGCCCATTTGAATGAATACGTTCGAAAGTCTATCAGCTTTCACATCTAGAAGAGTGAGGACTTATTTGTTGTTTTTGTAGCGTATCACGGACTTATGACTAATGAGAACTGATGCTTCATCGGGCGCCGCACCCGTGGGAATGCCTGTTCCCACGAATTGGATAGACACCACTATTGCAGGCTTACGCACGAGGAAATGCGTTGTTTATTTCCAAACTAATTTGGGGATGTCACCTACGGGCCGTCGGGTTACGGTATGCGGATCAAATTCCCGACGGCCGTCGACTGTAATTGACTAGGATGTGGGTGGGGGCGGTGAGAAGTGCCCCGGGACGCGGGTGTACTTAGTGTACGCGGTGAGGGTTCGCCGTACTCTGAGGCGAGGACCACCTGAGACGCCCGGAGACATACGCGGCTTTGTCACGAACCGCACCGATGTGCGCAGAAAACGAGAGGGTTTCGTCAAGGGTGACTCCTAATGTGAGTAATATTCCTCTTTATTGTCGATAGGGCGGACGTCCGTAATTTTTCTGTAAGTGAAGAATACACTTTTGTATGGGTTTACGTCTATTCTCCATAACCGGAACCATTCACAGGCGATCATTCGCGGTTTGGAGGCGAATCGAAATAAATTTGGCGGATCTGACAGAGGGCGAGCTCGACGTTGGGTGGTCTAGGGATGCCGCATGTTAACAGCGAGAAGAAGATCGGTGAAGGTACCGAGCCTTTGGAGACTCCAGCCTTGAGGGGGCGTTTAGAGGAAAGGGTGCCCTCCACTCGATAGCGAAAGGAGCGATTTGACAGAAAGGCTCGTAAGATATACACAAGCCTGTCTGGCACGCCATGTAAAAACAGCTTGAAAATTAAGCCGTGCTGATGGTACGAGGACGGGAAAGGTCTTAGAGGATATGCTCTGTCAGGCTGCGCATCTGGAGAGGACACGAGTGCAAGGGTCTTAAGTCGAACTGCTTTTTTGGGATTAGGTTGTGTGAGAAAACATATAATGCGATCGTAGAGCTTCCCTAGCGAACTGAGGAGGCTAATCGGGCAATAGCTGGTAGGATTTTTTTTGGGTTTACCCGGTTTGTGTATCCCTATGATAATGGCCTCTTTCCAGTCGTTGACATTTACCAGAAGGATGATGACGGCCTGGGAGCTTTTTGAGTAATTAATTACTGATTTAGTTTGGCCAGCCCTTTGGATCAGCCCCAGGCTGATCATGGCTCAAGGATTTTGATAAAATTAATGACCTCATTGGAGGTTACCGGAGGCAATGGTGGGCCCACTGGTGGTAAAATAGCCCTGCGTACGATTTCACATTGCACTACCCGTAAATGTATTAGATTTGTGTGTGCGCACGAAGGAGAATACTGTAACTCTAAGTTGTCCGCTAGGCATTCGGCTTTCTCGGAGTCATCTAAGGCAGGTGATGCGCCGTTAGTACGGACTAAAGGTGGAAGGAGTTCTCGATTTTCGGCTTTCAGTCCTCGGGACGTTATTCGTCCTGAAAAACCGACGAAAACTCGAAAAAGGGGCAAATGGTTGAATCAAACGGGTTATTTACTATTCGAGAGATCGCCGCGGAACTAATCAACTACAATATACAACAACAACTAACATACATTATTAGGCTGCTGTTTAATAAAGGCAATGGAATGGATATAAGTTGCTATCGACCAATTCCTTTAATATTTGTATTTTCTTTTTTTTTAATATCTTTTAGAAAAAGTGGTGTACAATATATGCTTACTTTGAACAATTTAATATTTTCCCTGTGTATCAAAAAGGATTTCGCAAAAATCCCAATCACCAATATTAGTAGCTATTTACGAATTGGCAGTATTTAAAAATATTGGTAATAAATTACCAGTGACTGCTTTATATATGGATATTTCAAAGGCCTTCGATTTTGACAAACGTGATATACTTTTAGGTAAACAACACGAGGCAATGTGCTTGAATAAATTAAATCCTTCCTATCGAATAGAACTCAAGTTACTCTACTTTCACGTATTTGTAAAGAAACAAAACACGAACATTTGTTTTTCTCTATGCCTCGAAACAAAATACGGTGTGCCTCAGGGAAGCGTACTAGGGTTATTGTTATTTTGGAGGGGTGATCAATAAGTAATGATAATCAATATGAAACAGTATTTTTCAACATAGTCTCCTAATGCTCTATATACAACAACAACTAACATACATTATTAGGCCGCTGTTTAATAAAGGCCTTTAATATTTGCGTTTTCAAAATAGTCTCCTAACAAGTTTATACATACTAAATGTATAAAAAATGTATCTTTATTCTAAACCCATGATTCCCTTTGAAAAAAATTCTTTGTCTTGACCCTCCCAAAATGCCTCTACTGCGGCCATCACTTCACTATCGCCCTCAAATTTGTTGCCCCGGAGGTGTTCTTTGAGCCGAGGAAAGAGGTAGAAACTGCTATGCCATGCGCTCGCAATGCAGTTACTCCACCATAAAGGATCCTACAAATGGTCCTACCACCTAGTTCTGTTGTGGTGATTTTATGTCATCCATAATTTTTTACAATTCTATTTTCTTTTTATTAATATAGTCGTAATTGTAGAATGCTAGAGTTGCGATCGACAATCGGAAATTTAGGATGTTATACGACTATTTATTGCAGGTTTTGCACTGGCAACATTGCCCTTTATACCGGATATAGTGATATTACACATTGCTGTTTGGCGGTAGAATAGCTGGCAATGTTTAAATACTTCACTAGGTGAACTGTGCCAAAAATTGTACAATCTTTCTTGACTTGCTCTTTTTATCGCTCAAATTTCGTAATAAATTTATGTATATATTCTCACTAAATATGATCGTAAAGTCGACGCAAAAGATGTCGCTGGCAAATTCCAGTCAATAAGGAAATTATAACAAAAGTGCGTTACAACCTTAACCCACAAGCTTATTCTACATATTTCGTGCCAAAAATATATAATGTAGTCTCAGTCAACTATGAAATTAGGACGTCTGACATCCAGTATGTCCAATGACCATGAACACTGGCGAGCATTCCTAAGATCGGGAATTCAAAACTGAATTAGACCCGATAAAATCCATTAATTTTTTTTCACTAAATAGTGTACAGTATCTGCGTAAACCAAAGATATAAGCGCCTCCTTCCTTTCTGGGTGCGACATTATATGTGGATCATGATGCAATGAAATATAACAACCGCTTTCATCGAACGAATTCCCGGGCCGAGTGAATTCTTTGAAGTCGGAACAAAGTTGCTGTTTGTTATTTGTAATCATCAGTAATATAATGAATGCAAAAGTGACTAAGTGGGTCTGTCCGTTATTTACATGACAACGGAAAACTAATACAGATACCTCATTTGTACAACGTCATTAATGAACACACAATGTGTTTCTAAATAATTCAATTTATCTTTTCTATTCGAGGTTGCAACCAATCAATTCTATGACCATTTTTATAAAAATAAATATATAACATAAGATCAAAAAAAGAATACATAAAAAATCTATAGCGATCTATGTACCTCACTGTGGAGAAGAATTAATATTTAATCACAATTTATCTCCACGCTCTGGTATGACTGGGAGGAAATACCCAATCATGAAGTCCGCCCTTTGTAATTCCCATTTTTGTTTGTTGCAATAAAGTATATATAAATAAATAACTATATCCATACCAAATTAATGATATATTTAAAGGATTTCATTAGAACACTCTTTGTTCTTAAGCAATAAGTATGATTCTTATTTTGTTACTAAACTTGAATATTTTAATTTTAGAACGAAAACCATCGAATATATTAAAATACAAAAAAACTTTGAAGCGCCGCCGTATGTGTTCGGAATGAGAATTCCGAATTTGAATTCTATTTTCGAATTGTTCGGAGATAAAAGAAGTAAAACGACTCACCGTCGGTCGCCAATTGTTTCATTTCGCGTATCATAAAAAATTAAATTTAGCGGACAAATGTCGCCTTATGTTGAAACCACAAGGTCTAATTATATAAACGCACTTGCTCTAAAATAAATTTTTGTTATTTTTAAAAAATGTCCGTACAATTAATAGAAATTATGACTATGCAAAACGGTCCTATCGCAAAATAATTCCAAACACTAATAATTTTCACTCTAGCCGGAAACTATTTATTTATGTCAATCTATTTTAAAGCTAAAAATTCTGTTTTTGACTAGCTGGTGAGATGTTTATTTATTAAAAAAAATTGCAGTAGATTTAATTTTAGGCAAATTACATCCCAGATGGATTCTACAAAATAGTCATTGCGCTACCTGATTCGTAACACTTATAATTTTTACTAATTTATTTAGAATTGAAGTGAATAATTCTTTCAGAAATAATTCTCCCGGTAATGGCTGAATGAGTATAGATGTCTTTGCCTTGTTCGTTAGCAAAATACTTAAAGTAAAAACGCACACGCGGTGTTTCGGTTACGGCTCCATATTAGAACGGAACAATAGATCATTGTAAAGCTTCGTGGTATAGAAAAAAATGGCGATGGCATATTCAAAT
Source organism: Eurytides lysithous rurik (assembly GCA_018247575.1). Lineage (NCBI taxonomy): Eukaryota > Metazoa > Arthropoda > Insecta > Lepidoptera > Papilionidae > Eurytides > Eurytides lysithous. The sequence goes on along the minus strand of DWHO01003684.1, from coordinate 6,944 downwards.
TACTTTTTTTTCACACGAGTGAACATAACGGAAGAGTTGTCAGTGTTAAAACAGTAGTTTGATATTTGGCGAAAAATGTATTTTCGTTAATAAATTTCTTTTTGTAAGACATTTTTAACAGCTTTGCTTTACTTTGCTTTTTTAAAGAGATTCATTCGGCTGTTTCATTCGGCGGCCATTAAGTGCCATCAGAACCACCGCTTGTTCAACTTGTCACATAATTTAAAAAAAGTGCTGGAAACTGTCTAATCCAACTAAGAAACAACAAAACAAATTCATTGCCCTCCGCAGGATTCGAGAACCTACGACCTCCGTTTTGTAAAGCACGGGCCTATACCACTAAGTCACGGAGGTCGCGGGGGACACAAATAAATATATGAATTAATACCATGTTTTAAAATAGGCTACGGAATTAGTTTAATTCGTGTTTAAAAGAGGCAATAAACAAAACGACCACCCGTTTAACATTAACTCGGATCACCAAAGCGCAGTTAACTCTTCCCGATCCAGTTACCGGTTATCATAACGGTGGGTTGGTAGCAGTCTCTAATAACAGTACTAACTGCGCCCCGTGGTTTCGTCCGAGCGTCAAGTTTGCTCGCAACATATATTGACTTATAAGGTAACTTATCCAGTCCTTTCAAGTAGAAGCGTAAAGATGCTGTTCGAAAAAAGTGATTGTATAAAATAATTATATAAAATAATTATAGTTGCTATGACGCACTCTTTACAGAGGGTCGAAGGTGTGACCGCCATGCGACCCCTATTTAATTTGCGGTTCACACATCTAAGATATTTTTCGTTTCTTAGATATGCACGATTCGTTACAATGTTATACTTTTTTACATACCTTTGAGTATGTAGAAAATCAACATTTCAAATTGTTATTTGTCAATTAATAAATTTACTGTTGCCGGCACAGACAGTTGAACTCGGTTTGCTTGCATATTGACCATGTCAAAAACTAGCGCTCGAACACTGAAACATTACGGCTGTATTGGACCGTATAATGCTAAAATAACTACCTCCGCGGCTAGTGGTATAGGCCCGCGCTTTACAAAACGGAGGTCGTGGGTTCGATTCCCGCGGAGGCCAATGACTTTGTGTTGTTGTTTCTTAGTTGGATTAGGGTATTACGGGCTGGGGTGCGTGGTCAGGAACCTCCTCGCGGTGCATCCTGGAAACACCGTTCGCAATGCGTTCGGTGGCTAATACCTGGCCAGGGGGGCGGAGCAGTCATGCTCCATCAAATGGAGGAAGGCCTCAAGCGGGACTTTCAACGCCAGCGCGGGTGAAACACGGCCACAGGTCGTATCACCCGGGCATCCCGTAAGTCCGCACTGGGCGGGAGCGGGGGTCCTGGATTTATACAGGACTACGAGGAGACAACCTCTATAAAAATCACGCCCGCTCCAACCCATCTGTCTCAGATGGGTGGTGGATGCGGCGCGTGCAGCGTTCAAGTGTGTGGTAAGGGCTTGAGAAGAGTGAGCAGCAACATCCCGGGCCGTCCGCCTCTCTCACTCACAGTAAGGTGAGGGGGGATGTGGGCAGTCTGGGAGCATGGTGCCTATTTAGTATATATATATGTATATATATATATATATATGTGTATTTGTCAATATATGTGTGTATTCGTATGTATATGTGTATTTATTTATATATATTCTCAAGGTTTCGGCGCCCGCCGAGGAGAGTGTAGCTTTGACTGCATGGCCGAGGAAAACTCGGTCGCTAGGGCGCCCACCCAGGGGACCGTACCCCTTTAAAAAAAGGAAACAACATGGCGGAACAAGAAAAACTAGCATTGACTACCCCAGGCGGGTACCGACTCCAAGGAGATCGGGAAATCCCGCATGTCGGCAGCGGCAGTGACAACGCTGATAACGTTGCTACTGTTGCTGCCAACATCAGCCCCTCGTATTCTGGGGGGGGCAATGTTCGCCAAGGGATAAGTGCACGTGGAAGAAAGAGAGAGACAAAGGAGAGTGGAGAAGGGAGTGACGTCGATGGTGTGATGCTTGTGTCTGACGACTCGGATGCAAACGTGTGCACCGTCCGCTCCTCTGATGTAAGCTCCCGGACGCTTACGATGAAGCGAAAGCGGCGGGGCATGGCCGGCTTCTCGTCTGCGAGTGACGCCGAGAGTGAACGGACGACCGCGTCCTGTGACGGATCTTTCAGGGTGCCCACTTCGGTGGAAACTCAGAGCGACCCATGCAGTCGAGTGCAAGAGTTCCTCAAAAAGCCCCGAATCGCAGCTATCGTCACCGCGGAGGAGGAACTCGAAGAATTCGTCCAGAATGCGCGAGTAAACCGGGTGGCTCTCGGACCGGACAAGGGTGACCCGCGTACAGCAGATGTTCTCGGGGAACAGGTAAGGCAGGATCTCACTGTGGTCCTTGAGGTGGCAATGAAGTCGCGGAACCTAAAGGGGACGTTTAAAAAGGCCCTGAAGGAAGCCGCGGCCTCCATCAAGGAAGCAGTCGAGGTCCTGCAAAATCGGACCACTACGGAGGAAGCTGCCAAGCTTCGAGCAGAAAACCAGCGTCTGCGAAGTGAGGTTGCGGAAATCCGTAAGGAACTGCAGGAGCTCAGAAATGAGGTACAGGTTGCGGGAAAGGGTGCTGTGACGTCTTCTCCTCAGCGACTAGCACCAGAGAAGATAGATGCACCTGGACCCCTCTCTCAAGGAGGTAGTCCGGTGGTAGAGGAGCTTACGCGCGCGATTATGCTGCAAGTCGGTGAAATGCTGAACGCGCGACTTGAAGGCCTCGAGGACCGCCTTTTGCCAGCCAAGCGTTTCCGCCCACCGCTGGCTGTGGACCAAAAAGATGAGGCAGAGACAGCAGTTACGCAAGCATATAAAAAAGCCTCTAAAGGGAAATATAAAGTCACCCCGGGGATCCCTACCAAGGAGATTTCAAAGAGGACGAATCCGCCTCCAGCGACCCCGGGTACATCGGGAAAAAAAAAGGTGGACCTGCGTCCTCTTGCCAAGGAAGCTTCAAAGGAAGCACGGCACAACCAACAAAGAGGACTAGAACAACCAGGACACCGTCCCCTACCGCCGACCCCTGTGTCCATAGACGAGAGTTGGTCGACGGTGGTAAGGCGTAAACGAAAGAAAAAGGGAACAGCAGCGGCAATTGCAACAGCGGCTGCATCCAAGGCTAAGGGACGACGACCTTCTAAGGTGAAGCTACGCCCTCCCCGATCTTCAGCCGTAGTAATAACATTACGACCAGAGGCAGCGGAGAAGGGAGTGACGTACGCTAAAATTCTTGCAGAGGCCCGTCAGAAGGTTAGCTTAGCCGACTGTGGCATTACTGGTTTGCGATACCGAAAGGCGATCACCGGGGCCCGCATGCTCGAGGTTCCAGGAACGACAAGCGGCGACAAGGCGGACTCTCTTGCTCAAAAGTTAAGAGAAACCCTGGATGCGGAAATAGTAACGGTGTCCAGGCCAATGAAGTGCGCAGAAATGCGTATTTCAGGTCTGGACGACTCAGTTTCTGCCCAAGAACTGGCCATTGCAATCGCAAATCGCGGAGGATGCCCTGTGGAGTCCGTCAGAGTCGGAGAAATCCGGCATGACTCCCGAGGCATCGGGACCGCTTGGGTGAAGTGTCCCGTTGCGGCTGCCCGGAGGCTTGGAGAGGGGGGCCGTCTTTTGGTCGGATGGGTGGCGGCACAAATCCGGCTCCTTCAGCCCAGAAAGCTGCAGTGCTACCGCTGCTTGCAGAACGGGCATGTACGAGCGCAGTGTATAGCAGAGGTTGATTACGGTGAGCTGTGCTTCCGCTGTGGCCGACCCGATCATAGGGCGGCTCAATGCGTAGCGGCAGAACCTAAATGCACGCTATGTTCCGTAGCAGGTCGCGCTGCCAACCATAGGATGGGAAGCAAGGGGTGCTCCAAGCCGAAACCCAAGAGGGTACCTGTAGCTGTGACCCCCGCCGAAAAGTCGGTAGCGACAAGCTGTCCTCCAAAACACCTGGGGGTAGAGGAGGTGATGACAGTTGATGTAATTCAATAATGGCTCATCGCTTTCTTCAGGCGAATTTGAATCACTCCGCCGGTGCGCAAGATTTGTTCTTGCAAACCATGGCGGAGGATTTAATAGAAGTGGCTGTGGCTGCCGAGCCGTACTTCGTACCTCCTCGAGATGACTGGGTTGGGGACATCGATGGCTTGGTGGCCATTGTTACTAAATCGTCTGCTGGTGCACCACCCCTCAAAGTTATATCAAGGGGTAGGGGCTACGTGGCGGTCCGTTGGAGGGACGCTTTGCTTGTTGGGGTGTATTTCTCCCCAAACAAGAGCCTCTCCGAATTCGAAGAGTTCATTGACAGGGTGAGGGTTATCATTGGGCAACACCTGTCTCGTCCGGTGCTGGTACTCGGAGACCTCAACGCAAAATCTACTACTTGGGGTTCTCCCGCGGCAGACGCGCGAGGAAGGGTTTTAGAAGAATGGGTGGCGGCGGCTGGACTCTTGGTTCTCAACCAGGGGACAGCCAATACCTGCGTGCGATGGAATGGGGGTTCGATTGTGGATATCACGTTTGCATCCCCTTCCCTTGCGCGTATAGTGCGTGAGTGGAGAGTTATGGAAGGAGTAGAGACATTGTCGGATCATTTGTATATCCGATTTGATGTCTCCTCATCTCCGGTCTCTCCCAATGCTTATCGCCCTGGTAATGTGAGCTCTTCCTCGATGCCTAAATGGGTGCTGAAGTCAATGGACAGAGAAGCAGTGGTGGAGGCTTCAATTGTCCAAGCCTGGCAGTGTCCTTCAGACGAACCAGTGGCAATCGAGGAGGAGGCCGAGTGGTTTCGTATTGCCTTGTCTAAGGTCTGCGATGCTGGCATGTCGCGCTCCAAACGACAACCTCTCAGACGTCAAGTATATTGGTGGTCGCAGGGCATCGCGGCCTTACGGAGGACTTGCGTGGAGGCAAGGCGCATGTACACGCGGCACCGACGACTGCGACGCCGGGACGAGGAGCTTGAGAGCCGGCTGTATGAGACCTACCGTGAGGCGGTAAAGGAACTCCGACTAGCCATTGGAAACGCCAAGGCGGAAGCCAGGGCGGAGCTCCTCAATGGTCTGAGTCATGATCCCTGGGGGCGCCCATACAAGCTAGTGAGAGGAAAATTGAGGCCATGGGCGCCTCCATTGACTGAGTCCTTAGAACCCCAGCTACTAGAAGAGGTAGTAACAACACTATTCCCGAACGGGGTGCAACACCAATCCCCCTCTATGGTCGTCCTCCGGGAGATGATCCCAGAGACAAGCGATGAAGTACCACCAGTTTCTCGGGAGGAATTAGACGCAGCGGTACTGAAGCTCCGGGCTAATAAAGCACCGGGTCTAGATGGCATTCCAGGACGCGTTTGGGTCTTGGCTCTTGGGGAACTTGGGGACCGATTCCGGAGGCTGATGAGCGCCTGTCTGCAATCGGGTCAGTTTCCTAAAATGTGGAAGATGGGCAGACTCGTCCTTTTGAGAAAGGATGGACGCCCTGTAGATTCTCCTGCTGCATACCGGCCACTGGTGATGCTGAACGAAGTCGACAAGCTATTTGAGCGAGTCATCGCCTCTCGCATCACCAAGCACCTCAGCAGAGTGGGTCCAGATCTTTCCGAGCACCAATTCGGATTCCGGGTGTGCCGATCGACGCTTGACGCTATTGGTCGCGTTCGGGCCTTATCGGACGAAGTGGTAGCTCGCGGCGGAGTAATGTTGGCGGTGTCACTTGACATCGCTAACGCGTTCAACACAATGCCGTGGGCTTGTGTTAGGGAGGCGCTGAAGTACCATAACGTGCCTTCCTATCTCGATCGGATGATCGGGGCCTACCTCTCTGAGCGGTACGTCTTATATCCTGGCCAAGGTGGACGGATCCTCCAAAAGGAGATATCGTGCGGTGTTCCACAAGGCTCGGTTCTAGGGCCGCTCTTGTGGAACATCGGGTACGACTGGGTGTTGCGGGGCATTCTCGATCCGGGCGCGGATGTCATCTGCTATGCGGATGACACGTTAGTCACCGCTCGGGGAAAGACCTTTGAGGAGGCTGTTCGTCTTGCCACAAGATCGGTGGCTGTGGTCGTAAGACGAATAGGGTTGTTAGGACTCCGGGTGGCGCTCGATAAGACGGAGGCAGTATGTTTCCATGGTCCTCGAAGGGCGCCACCGCGGGGTTCACATATCCCTATTGGGGAAGTGCAGGTGAAGGTTGCTAACACAATCAAATATCTTGGACTCATTCTTGATAGCCGATGGAATTTCCGTGAGCACTTTGCTCGCCTAGCCCCCCGATTAGTGAGTGCAGCGGCCAGTTTGCGGCGTTTATTGCCCAATCTCGGAGGGCCCAACGCGGGCAGTCGTCGACTCTACTTGGGCGTGGTACGGTCCATGGCTCTATATGGGGCGCCCATCTGGGTAGATGCCCTGACGGCGCACAATGTCACACTCCTAAGAAGATCCCAGAGAGTAATGGCCATCGGGTTAATTCGTGGCTATAGGACCGTGGCCTACGAGGCGGCGTGCGTGCTCGCGGGATCCCCTCCGTGGGATCTGGAAGCGGAGACTCTAGCGGCCGTTTACGAATGGCGCACGAGTCTCCGCCTTCGAGGTGAACAATCTTGCGCAAAGGAAGTCGAAGTGTGGAGGTTCCACGCTCGACAGGACCTACGCCGGAAGTGGAAGGAGCGGCTGGCTCAACCTAAGGCTGGCTGCTTAACAGTGGAAGCGGTCCGCCCGGTTCTTGAGGACTGGTTGGATCGAGAGCATGGAGCTCTCACCTACCGGTTGGTGCAGATACTGACAGGGCATGGTTGTTTTGGAAAATATCTGCACCGAATAGGACGGGAGCCGACAATGAATTGCCACCATTGTGGCTCTAACGTGGACACGGCGCAGCATACACTAGAGGATTG
>DWHO01003683.1:0-11766 GCA_018247575.1 Eurytides lysithous rurik | reverse complement strand
TAGTTTAAACTTAACAAATGATTCTTTATCAGAGTTTTACTCGTATGATGACCTTTGTTGATAATGTTTAACTTCTTATTTAATTTTGTGTATATAAAGGGCCCCATGTACTCAAATGATCTTCGAGCAAATACAGTTTTTATCATTGGTGTGGTCCAGATTTTAATTCGATCGTTCTTTCTAAAGAGGCCATAATCAGTTATTGATTTTTTATGAAACCGTAATGTAGCCTCTAAAACATACAGTTGACGTACTCTTAATATTTTGGTTTCCTCATATAAACGATCAGTCGAAAAGTCAAATGGTTTTTTAAAAGCAATTTTTAGTATGGCACGCTGGGTACGTTCTAGTTTTATTAAGTGAGTACGACAAATTGCACCCCAACCTACTATGCAATAGGTTAGGACACTTTGACAAAGCGCAAAATATACAATGCGGATGACATTATTATTTGCAACACTTCTTAGTCGCTTAAAGATAAAAATAAGTTTCCTCAACCGTTCAATAACCTTATCTATTTGCTTCTTCCAGTTTAACTGTTCGTCAATAATAATGCCAAGATATTTTACACTACTATCCCTTACCAAATTGGGGCAGTTACAAGAGCAGGAGTCATTACTTTTACAAGTATGAAGTTTTAGATTGAGGGTCATTTTTGCAGATCGCTTCGTTATATTGAAACAAATATACTTAGTTTTAGCAACGTTAAGAGAAAGTAAATTATTTTCAAGCCAGTGTGCAATTCTAGACATTCCCTCTTGTGCTATTTTAACTACATTTTCCAAAGTATTACCACGAAAAATAATAACAGTATCATCAGCGTATGAAATTGTCAAAGCTTGTTTTAAGTCTAAGGTACATAGGTCGTTAATGTACATTAAAAAAAGTGTAGGGCCAAGAACACTTCCCTGCGGAACACCATAGGTAGGAGATGCAAAGTCACTTTGATGGTCAAGCAAGGTAATTGTCTGTGTTCTATTACTTAGATACGATCGAAACCATTCAAGAGCAATTCCCCTTATACCGTATGCAGCTTCTAATTTTTTGAGTAGGATAGTATGAGATACAGTATCAAAGGCTTTAGCCAAATCAACAAAACATGCAATGCATTTTTGACCTCTATCTAAGTTCCTATAAATAGAATTAGTTAATAAAACCACAGCATCTTCAGTAGATCTGTTTGCCCTGAACCCGAATTGATTGTCGCTTAGGAGGTTTTCATGTTCTAGAAACTTATGTAGTCTATTATTAACTATTTTTTCCATAATCTTCGAAAGACTAGTTAACATTGAAATAGGTCTATAATTAGACGGATCTGTGGGATTCCCTTCTTTAAATATTGGTAAAACATTCGCTATTTTTAGCTCTTTTGGTACCATACCAGTTGAAAAACTAAGATTACATATGTGAGCAATCGGAGAGGCAAGCTTATATTTAAGCTTTTTTATCAAAGAATTGCTAATATTATCCCATCCTGGGGATGAATGCTGTTTTAGAGAGTTAATTATTTTAATAACTTCAATTTCATCAGTGGGGCCTAAGAAAAAGGAATTTTTGGGAGAGGTAGAATGTCTCACAGCATCGGCAAGTTGTTTTTCCGACTTGTTTAATTTAGCAGTAATAGCTTCAGCCATATTTTTACCGACATCGGAGAAGTATCGATTTACATTATTTAATCTCTCTACAATATTAGTTGATGTCTTTAGAAGGTCAGAGTTACTACCTTTTCCTGATTTGATATTGCAAATATCTTTAATATTTTTCCACATTAATTTAATGTCCCCGTTACTTGCAGTTAATTGATTAGAATTATACTCTTCCCTAAGTTGTTTTAAAATATTGTTGCATTTATTTCTGTATTCGAAATATTGTTCCTGTAAATAATCATTATCTTTATGTTTTTTAGTCAGAAAATGGAGAAAATCTCTCTTTCGTATACATTTAATAAGACCAGGTGTAATCCAAGGTTTACGGATTGCCTTTGAGTTGGGAATGATTAGAGTGGTTGTGTACTTTGATATAAGAGAATTAATTTTTTTCTTGAATGTTTGATACGCTGAAGTTGAATCACAGCACGTATAGATACAATTCCAATCGATTTTTTCCATTTCTATATATAGTTCCTCAAAGTTCGTTATCCTTTTAGTTTTGTATTTACTGTCCTGACCATTACAAAAAGTTTTATTACTGATACAGATAATTAAACTATCATGGTCTGTAATATCAGAGGCACAAACAAACACTTTTGCAGGAAATTTAGTTTTAATAAGAGCGTGATCTAGACATGAATTACCTCTAGTACCATATTTGTGACCTATTAAAAATCCGTGTTGTGTAACTAGTTCAAGATATTTTTCAGCTTTTGAGTCCAATAATTCACGATTGATATTTATGTTAATATCTCCAGTGATGACTGTTGTTATATTGGCATCATGTTGCTGTTCTATAATTAATTCCAGAGATTGTAGAAAGTTGTCTATATTATTATATGAAGGGGATCTGTATATGGCTATTATTTTATATTGGTTTTCAATATGTATTAAGAGGCAATTAGCATCGGTAAAATATGGTTCTTGTACGGACGCGGATAAGTCATTTTTAGAATATACTACTATTCCATCATTTTGGTTTTTATAATTAAGTGAATAATTGGTAGTATATTGATCTAAGTATGATATCACAGAATTTTTGTTAAGCCAGCATTCGGTTAGTATAATGAGATCAGGTAAGAATGCCAGTTGAGACAAAAATATGGTCATCTTGTCAAAGTTTCTGTGTATACTTCTTATATTTTGTGTAACTATTGTTAAGTATTCACTAACATTACCAATTTTTATTTTACAAATTTCCGGTTGATATAGATATTGACTAGGAATGATGCAAGTGTTGTCTATATCCTTAATTAGGTTTTGTTTATTAGTCATGTTTTTATACTTATAAGTAAAAGCGGAAATATTTAGGGGGGTAAAATCAATGTAGTTATTTTTGCCTTAGCCCTGATCTTGCCTACTTGACGGAAACAAAAATTGGCAAATAAAGTTTGCTTGTTGTTTTGTTTTGTGAGTGTGAGTATTTGTAGTGTGTATATTTTTCTTTTTTGGTAAAGGATAAATATGAGTGTGTAAGTGTGAGAGTGTTTATTACTTTGTATTACCACTTGCTTTACATTATCATTAATTAGGCCTAAAACTAGTCATGCTTCACTTTCAATCTTCAGTAAGTCTTCTTCGGAGTTGATGCGAATCCTTTTTCCATTATCTTCTTTCCTTAAATATATTTTACCATATGAACTCCAACAGTATTTATATTTATGTGTTGTAGCAAAATCTCGAGCTAAAAAGTATAGTCTCTTGGTTTTCGGTGTCAGATTTTCCGAAACAAATATGGGCAATTTTTTAATCCCAATGCCGAAGTGAGTTGTATTTAGCTTATTATTTTTATGATTTTTGTTAAATTGTGCCACCGATCTTAATACTTTTTCCTTCTTAATTACCGAATGGAGTTCAATAATTATAATATTGTTATTTTTAGATACATTGTTATATCTAAAGACGTCCTTAATCTCAGATGCCGAAATTGACTCGTTCACTACCTTGCCAAGCTTGGAAACAATATTAATTAAATCTTCTTTGGTTTCTTTGTCATTTCTAGGGAAGTTTCTGAGCTCAATAGTGGCAGAGCGGCTCTGTTTCTCCAAATTTTCAATTTTTTCCTCTAGTGTTCGGATATATTTCCCATTTTCAGAATTTTCCAATTCAATCCTATTTATTTTTAATAATAAGTCATCATATTTTGCGGATATAAATTCGACTGATTCCCTTAATTGAGTATTTTGTATCTTTATATCTTCCATAGTTTTCCTCAAGGCGTCGAAATTACCCTTTTGTTCTTCTTTAAGCTCCTTAAACATTGAACATAATTCATTCTTGAAGGTATTACATATTTCTTCACAAGAACATTCCTGACGTTTCCGTTTGCTTCGATGAACAACGTTTGTTGAAGCTGAACTTTCGTCATTATCAGTAGTGGATGCGCGCATATCTGCTTCACTTTGAGGTTGTGTTTTTTTCGCTTGAGTTGTATTCGGCGGTGTACGTTTAAGCGGCATCCTTAATCGCTTTACTAAGTCCGATTACCAGGCGTACAGAAAAAAATACAGGTCTATGATAATAGCTGTTTAGAGAGCTCAACTTATTTGGTGAGTAATCGATGATTTCATACAGAAAGTCGTTCCGTCCAATTTAACTAGACCCGCCTTTATTTAATGATTGTGCGAACGGGGAGTTTGATGTATTTAATTGGTTGGAGTGAGAGAAAAATATTGCGGTTTCTTTACGTCAATGTGTAGTAAATAGTTTACTTATGAATGACTGACCTGAATGAGCTTGCTTCACATGGGTCTATGCACACTTTCATGATCTCCTATTATTTGAGTGGGTATTTTTGAAATTTATCTTATAATTTTATCACAGTAATCCAAATAACACTATAAACACGACCGTGGCCGGTGCGATCCAAGAGGGGAGAGGAGTCTATCAATCCGATTTTTCTTTTGTGGATTCTGAATTCAGACAAGTTCTCTCGTACTTTTTATTTCAGGATAAAAATAAATCTGACAATATTCAATGAACTGATATTTCATGTTTTATTTTGAAGAATTTACCTTATGGATCTACGAAGTTGGACCAAAACTAACCAACATGGATCTTTAAAGAAATAAGTTCACAATTGGAAGACATATCGCGTTACAGAAAAATAACAGATGAATTGAAAATTCCCGCCTTTTTAATGTGTTACTAATTTTTCTATTTCCACAGATAAGCCTGCTTCTGCTAGCAGCTGTTCAGGCAGAGTTCATTAAAGAGAAACCGATGAAAACCGAGAAGAGAGCTCATACGGAAGACAACGCTAGTTTAAGGAAGCGCGCACCAGCCTTGTCCACAGGTGACTAATTTTTTTCACTTTAATCTAACTCTAAGTATACTAAGTAAATAAAAAAATCATACTACGTAAGCTATAAGTTGCTTTCGCGAGCAAGTTTTGACTGACAGTTTTCTGTTAAAAATCAATTTTTATTGCATCTCTTACAATTCATTAAAGAACCATTCGCAAAACTGATGTGTACTGAGTTATCATAAAAACAAACGCAAACAACATCATAAAACAGCGAAACAATTTTTATTACATCAAGTTTTTATTTTAGGATATATGAAATAAATTCTTTATGATTTTTCATAAATATTTCTATAAAGTGGTGATTAATTGGTGATACAATTGTCGTCCGCTTGTCAGTTTGATGCATTTGTTGATTTACAACCAACTTCACGTTCAAAAATTAAAAAAAAGGATTCAAACAAAGTGAGAACTCCAGTTATGTCCCTAAATAATACGCTTTATATAGAAGAATAAGAAACAAACTATACACTATTGTTGGTTTCTTACTCTTTTATATTTTAAGAATGATAAAACAAATATAAGGAATATGCGATTGGCAGAAATATTTCATATGTCTTTCTTTAGACATATCTAAATTTGTAAACCGGTGATATTCGACTTGAATTATTAAAGACAAACTACAACAGCTCATAATTACTAGAATGTCTAGGAAACGATATGAAGTTAATTTGTTCATATGCCATTTATATTTAACGAAAACGTTTCTATAATATATCAAATTATATCCATCATAAAACTACAATCTTACAAAGATTGCGTTTATGACTCGAATTGTATCCATTCTAAAAAGCGCTTGAGACTAAGTTTTCTAGACAGCTTAAGTTTATAGCAACATTATGAATTTTACTATAACGTTACAACGGCCGATAGAAAATGGAATCGACTCGAGTAGATGAACGATAAATTTTTGAAAGGGAAATTTATGAACGTCGAAATATAGTTTTATAACTTGGACGGAGATTGAATAGAGTGAAATTCCGCGCTTGAACGTTTCAAAATCAGTTTTAAAAGCGATCCTTTCTCACTCTTTTCCATTCGACTGCATATTACGAACAATCGGAGAAAGGTCTTCAGTTAATATACCTGTCTGCCATTGAACAAATTGGATTCTTTTATGGTTGTAATTTACGTTTGTACACACTCGGATGTATAATAAGATTTTGATCAATTTAAACACTTTTTTTTTCACGGAGTAGGTTGACAAACGAGCAAGTGGCTCCCCTGACGGTAAGTGATCACCACCGCCCATGGACATTTACTACATTACAAATTTTGCAAATGCGTTGCCAACCTTTAAGGAAGGGGGGTGAATTTTTTAAAAGAAGGAAGGAAAATGAGTGATGGGGAGGGAGGAGAAGAGAGGAAAGAGAGGGAGTGGAGGCAGAGGTAGAGAGGGATATGAGAGACGGAGGGAGGGGAGGGGGATGGGCCACCGGCCACCTCACTCACTGGACGAAACGCGGAAGCACAAACATTTCCTACTTTACGCCGATTTTCTGTAAGGTCGTGGTACTTATCCGGTTTGAGCCGGCCCATTCAGCGGCAGGTGCAGCTGCGTGGCTCTACCACCGCTAAAACACACTTTACTGCCACATCTGTTTCTCAATTATCTTGTTAATATTTGTGAAAATTAAGTTTTTTTATACCAACGAAAACAATAATAGGAGCTACGTTGGTGATTTATTAACCTATTATGTTATATTATAATGATAATGTCTTCCCAACCGATTCCACCCACGTCAGCCGATCTACAAGAGATCAGCCAAGTACGCAGTATATATTATAGTGCACGAGTGTTTGACACAGGTGCACTCACTCTTCCTTTACTCTCAGCCCGATGGGACGGATAACCGGAGAGAGATAAGGCGCAGAAGCGGTGACATTAAACCGACCTCTTAATAACGACTTCTCCAAGCCACCGCTAGATGGCATCGACGAAGTGCGATCCTGGGCACTTGGCTGATCTCTTGTAGATTGGCCGCCGTGGCCGGAATCGGTCGGGAAGACATTAATTAAGTTTGCTGTATAAATAAACATGTGTCGATTATTTCACAATAAACATGTGACAGATCTTATGACCCGACTAATTATGTGTTATAACTTCACTCCACATTCGAGTTTATTTTAGTCTATCTTTTTAAGCACGCCATCCTAACCTGTAACTGACAATAAATCACTCGATAATTTCATAACAACTTCCGAAACCATTTCCGTCTGCTGGCAAATTAAATCGCAGCTATCTATTATGTTCCACTGCTATGCGTCACAATATTAGTTCAAACTTTCAGGTACGAATTATTACAGTTAACGTTTATCACTGTAACGATGGGCTTAAAATGGAGAATGTTTGCCATATTTATTATATCTATGCAAAATCAAAAATTATTTTAAATGGAAAGCAAGTAGACAACATTAATCAATAGTTCGAATCGTGTAAAATCTTGTCTAAGTAGCAATAAAAATACAATAATACTTCTGCATTATAAATAAAATTATTATAATAAATAATAAAATTCTATGTACAAGGCTTATGTAATTAATACATTTTCACTCTGAACAATTTACATTGTTTGGATACTGAACGATCTGTGTAAACACATGTATGCGTAGACGCTATATAAATAATATATATGAGTGTGTGTGTGTGTGTAGTATATATTCAAAACAACACGTTTCTTGTTTTAAAATAACCTAGGTTATATGACTTTAACTTCATTGAAATACTCAAACATTACATACTTTTTTGCATATGCAACTTAATATCTTGTATTGTATATTCTATTTTAAAACGACATTTACCTGCCGAGCGCGTGAAAAATCAACTCTAAAACAATAAAACAGCCATTTTTTTTGCACTGAGCTCAAAAATACGTTTATAGTTTAGGCCGTTTATAATTTTTTTTTTAATTTTATAATGGTAAGCTAGACTGTTCTATAGGCATTTCATATAGGAATTTTCCGACACAATACTTGTTTTGTCATTTATTCTATTTTTTAATAAAACGAAAAACCAGAGAAAAACAAAGTCATTGGAAAATTGTCTAGATAAAAAGAGAGCCAAACTGTTGTTGTAGTAGCTGTAGTAAAACCTAACTTGCATTAAATGCAAAACTAAAACGTCGGTTTGAACGTCGAATCTTTTACATTAATCTTTAATATGTAATACTATATAAAGAACCATAATATTTAATACTGTATAACAAGATCCCCCGCTCTTCCCTTCCTTTCCTACATCTTCCTCCATCGTCTCCCCTTTTCTGCTAGCTCCCTCTCACTCCTCTTCTCTCACTCTCATCCCTCCACCCCCCTCTATTGAAAATTCCCCCTTTAAAGGCTGTCAACGCATTTGCTAGTTCTGCGATGCCGCAAATGTCCATGGGCGGCGGTACTCACTTACCATCAGGTAAGCCGCTTGCTCGTTTGTCAGACAAATCCACAAAAAAAAAATATAATTTTAAAAGTATAATTTTTGAAAAGACTGTGGAATATTTTTGATTCGAATAAGCTCTTGGGACTACAAACTTCCCGTACTACACGGAGTAAGCTTAAATATTAAAAACGACGAAAGAAATTACTTTTGAGAAGTCATTACAGTTTTGCACAATCACGCTTAAGTAATTTATCGTTTCCCAAAAGTTTGGGAAAAGAAAATCTTAATGACTTTTAATACCCTCTGTTTATTTTCTTCATTTTATTTAGAATGGGTCTTCGATACAAAATTAAAATTTTGGAGGGTCTGGAGAATATATGCTGTTTTATAAACAATGCTAAATAGTAAATTAAATGATTAATATTCTGTTAAACATTGAGATGAGAATTTATTTCTTTTGATTTAAATAGAAAGTAGTCATTTTGTAATTTCTTCTGTTATATTTTTCTTTTCGTTTGCCGCCATCCGTGATTATTTCATTGATACTGTCAGCTCAATACGCGTAGATGGGGTCAAAAGAATATGGTACATGTTACAGATGATGTTTAAACTTGTAGAAATATTTTGCCCTAATATATGATGATATACTTTTTTTTATGGATTAGGCTGACAAACGAGCAAGCGGCTCACCTGATGTTGAGTGATCGCCGCCGTCCATGGACATTTGCAGCATTACAGAACTAGCAAAAGCGTTGCCAGCCTTTAAGGAGTGGAATTTTGGAAAGGAGAGGGAGGAGGAGCGTGTGGCAGAAAGGAGGAGAGAGGGAGGGATAGGGGTCTTCCCAGGGACGGAGAAGATGTGGGGAGGGAAGTATGAGAGAAGATGGGGACGGATGGGCCACCGGCCATCTCATTCACCGGACGAAACGCGGAAACAAAAACATTTCCACTTTTCGCCTATTTTCTTTGAGGTCGTGGTACCCATCCGGTTCGAGCCGGCCCATTCAGTAGTAGCAGCATAGCCGTGTGGCTCTACCAACGCTTAATTAATTAATAAGTATCCTATAAAGTTTCGGCCTGGCGATAGACTCGCTGTCAATTTTGTGTAATAACCAAGCGAATAAAGAAATGTAATATTGTAAAGTTCATGTCTCCATATAAAGCCATCATTCACTCACACCATGTTTTCTTCTCGCTCTTCGATGTTGGATATTTTTAGTTTTTGTACCGTGAGTGCTGAAAAATCTCAGTAAAGCGAATTTGGAGATACAATAGGTTAAGTGTGTTTCAAATCAAAACTATTACTGACCAGATTGAGGTTTTGATACAAATACTCAGTTATGACAAATAGAGAGGGGTGGGAGGGGGCATCCCCCCAGTGTAAACCAGTAGCCCATCAGCTACTGGTTATCTCACTCACCAGATGAAACGCGGAAGCGAAAACACTTCGACTTTACGCCGATTTTCTATGAGGTCATGGTACTGATCCGGTTCGAGCCGGCCCAATCAGCAGCGGGAATAGCTGCCTGGCTCCACCACCGTAAAAAGTAACCTAAAATGATACCTATAATAATTGAACTCATTATGAGTTCAAACTGTTTGACTATACGCAGTGCTTGTCACCTAATGCTCTAACATGATTCACTCAGTAATTACTCTAGCAACATTTTGTTCACACTGGAACATAACGATAATAGTGTGACTAATAAAATAAAATTTTATTTTTTTTAACTTACCAACAGGAGCTTTTTGGACGTTTTCTAGGTTTGAAATTAAGGAAATGTTTCTTTAGTTTTATATTACGGCAATGTGTCACAATCCATAAATCGTTTACTTACACAAAACCTATGTGACAAACGCATTTTCAGGTTCAATAGCGTATTCTATTATACGTTAAAACAAAAATGCCTCCAGGGGCAAACGACGTAGAGGGGCGCATAAATTATTTCACTTAAGGACATAAATTTCTAATGGCTTAACGCGGTAAGAAGTAAAATATTTGAACGTTCAACGAAAAAGCACCGGAATGAGTTTTTGACAAAAAATCGGGTGTACTTTCGTCCGCAAAAATAAAACGCAATATGAAATGGTGTTATAAGGCACTTTAAAAAATATTTAATATTTACGTCCCTTTCCATATTATCTTTGTAAAAGAAATTTTAATATGCCGAGCCGGTGAAAGCTCGAGGATTTGAATACGGGTTAATGGAACGCAAACTCACATACTCTGCACTGCTATTCTACTGATTTACAGTTTTATGAACATCGTTACGCATAACTTTGTACTAAATCGTATATAGGTCATAAATATCACGTCTACATCTTCGCTTTTGTGGCCTTTGATGTTGAGTATTTTTCGCCTCTGTGTCTTATTCTATTTCTACGTCTGGAAGATCTCAGTAGAGTGGGCCACAAGATGTGACAGAATGGATGTATCGTAGATCAAAACTATGACTAACCAGTGTTATTAAAGCAATACATTTATCTTGGTGTACTATTACACCAAGATAAATGTTATGTGTTATATGTTTTTATTAAGAATAGTCTTTGCCAGGAGAGATAAGATACAATGCACCAGTCAATGAAAGAACTGATAAAGAAAAACCTTCCTTTTAGTCCCTAACGAAAACATATATCCATCCTAATTCTTTCCATTCTTAATTAAGGGATTTAGACAGCCTTTGATTGAAATCAGAAAACCCGATCCTAGAGGTTTGTAAGAGAAATATGGAATCTCTATTTACAAATATGGAGCATGCTAACACCCTGACTGAGACTCTTAAATAGCAAGTAGAATCCACGAAGCAGACCTGTGGGTTTCGCTAGTTGAAACTCTCACTTAAAGTATAAATACAAAGATTTGTAAAAATAAAATTACTATTCAATGTCATAAACATAGCACCGAAGAGTGTTAATTCTCTTTTTACTTAAAAACTATTGTTTTTACTTTACGTCAGCGCGGTTTCATCAATTCTGTCTTTTGATTTTTAATGATGTTTGCATATTTAATGATGATTGATAGAAAAAGAAAAGCACTAGAACAAATAATTTGTACATAACTGCTTGTAATAACATGCACGAGCAATATTTTTTTTCTTTAACTTCTTAAGTATCCGAAACTAATCGAATCTTGTTTGGCGTCGTTCCAAGATCCTGTACGAGGCAGCAACTGCCTGTAAGTAGTTTAAGAAAGTGTTAGCAATGATTAATGGTATTATATTCACGGTGGCTTTAAAGAAAACTATTTCAAATTTAAAGTATGTTTACAATTTTGCACTTACAGTTTCCACGTACAGAAATTATTTATTGTATATACCTATACATTCTTTTAAAGAACATTCAAACAACAACACATGGCTCTATGTGGTAGAGCCACGCAGCTGTTCCCGCTGCTGAATGGGCCGGCTCGAACCGGGTAATTACCACGACCTCACAAAAAA
>DWHO01003682.1:0-11767 GCA_018247575.1 Eurytides lysithous rurik | reverse complement strand
GGAAGGGAGGGAGTGGGCCACCGGCTACACATCGACGCTGGAAAGCAAAAACGTAGTAAATGACACACGTAGTCATTTTTTTTAATTACATTGTTGAAATCAGTAAATTAAACCGAGTCGATTGGCGTATGTCTGTTGGAAAAATTTGGTTTTGCCGGTTACTACGTTTTTATTTTCCAGCGTCGATATAGCTTTTGATTAATAATGCGGATTTATAGATTGTTAAACTGCCTATTTAATGGATTGTAAGATTTAATAAGAAATAAAGGTTATTGTAATAATATCAATACCAAGATTTTGCCATGGCCAAATCGGGTTCATAATGTGATAATTTTTAGTACAACCATTTGAGATATGTACATTGTGAAATTGCAGATAGATGAAAATAATAAAGATAAAGGTTTTATTTTAAGGGTCGCGTAACAAACGCGTCTCGGGTCTTTTTTGGTCCATTGCTTTCTGTCTAAAATAGAAACCGATTGGACTATAAGATAAATAGAGATATAAATTAGATAGATATTATTTTAGAACGTTGAGCATACAATGTGCTGTGTGATAAAAGTGTGTTTGTTGGTGCGTTGATTTGTTTGTCTGTCTTTCATGCAATATTAGAAAGCCAAGATGGCATAGATTGTATATACGGTATGTATGGTATGACAACTAAATATGGTATATAGGAATCGGTACGATTTTTGGCGTATCGGCTAATTTTTGTCCCGTATTAATCATGTTATCATAAAATCCCGAGGTAATGGTCCGTAACTAAACACCACTAATAAATAAATATCAAGGCATATCTCACACACGGCCGTCTGTCTAACCACAGACTAGGCAGAGCCTGTACTATGGCAACCAGACCGATGATATTCATACTTATATATTTTAAATGCATATTTATACATATATATATAACATCCAGACACATAAAAAAGTCTTCTGCTTTGCACAAATATTTCGTCATGCGTGGGACTCGGACCCCGACCTTTGGCTTTGCAGTCAGGAGCATTGGCCACTAAAGTTAATGGGACCTGCAGCATGGCCGCACTTTTAATATATTGAGGCATTCTTCAATTTTCTTACTTCAAGACTATTACCGCAATTAAAGCGAAGCTTTGTGAATTGTTTGGTTCAGCATAATTAGGATAATTCCAAACAATTCACAAAGCTAAAAAACGATTAATTGAGACAATGACGTCTTGAAGTAATTGGCATTTTCACACGTTCAAAAATTTGTTTGATCACATGAAGTGAGGATAAGAACGCCTCAATATAACTTTCTCTCGTTATTGTATGATGAGATTTTTACAAACAGCGAGTTTAGCAAGGGCGCAAAATCCCCGCCGAGATTCAAATTCTATTTGCACCTCCCTAAAGCTAAAGTTGCCGCCCGTTTTCTCTTCATTGAATTTTTGATTAAAGTTGCGAGTTAATTACAGTTCGCGACGGCGCTAAGTAGGTAGGTAGGTAGGTAGGTGGAGTCTTCCATAGAATAAATAAGTGGCATTCGAAATAATGTTAATTGAGAAACTTCTTGTGTACCAAGGAGACGGATAATGGGCTCCCGGGATCCTTAGTGCTCTCGTTAACCCTTCCGAGACAGCGAAACCCCCCGAGTGAGATAAACACGCCGGGGATCATAATGAACCGGGATTCGCTGTCGGCTTTGCTTGCGTATGTTTGGATTTCTTTTGGATATAAAGTGATGGGACCACAATCCGGTCCATGACAACACTAAAACACAGAATCATGATGAACATGCTTAGTTTTGCTCTGAGCTAAAATTTAGGAAGCGAAAAAATCACGATTTTTAGTTCAGCGCCATCTAACGCCGAGTAGTAGATGTCAGAAAATTTCGTTTTTAAAAAAAAATCACGAAAGCCTTTCTCATAGGAATCATAGGAATGTATCAACACTTCACTTGTGGATTAATTTTGTACATGTTATATGATAGTAAATTTCCGGTTTAATTAAATTTGTTGAAATTTATGAAATTTCCAATAAATTTTAAATGAGCGTTGGGTATAAATAAGCCTTTGTTGCTTATTTTTCAGAGAGAATGCCCCGACGTAACAAAATTAAATCTTCCATTGAGTACACCGGCACAGAGGCCGTCCATGATTTTTATTTTCAATCAATCAACATTCTTTTAACAAAAACTTACGAAGTGCAAGTATGGAATGATTTGATACAGTGTACAATGGACAAACGCAGTATACCACAGTTTTCAACTTGGTTACGAGCAAGTGAGAGGCTTAGCGAAGAGCTTGACTTTCTCTTCTCGCAATGAGTAAAGTAAAATAAAAAAAAAATATTTTTTAAGGAAGACCGTTTTGAATAGAAATATCTTATTACAAGGGCGTGTTAGATTCATAAAGTTCAAAGGGGCAAACGTAGAAATGCGGAACAAATATCAGTGTTAGCCATGCAGAAACTTGCGTTAAGGTGTCTTCAAAATGTATATTTGCACTTCATTTAACTAAGCTTATCTAAAAAGATAATAGGGTATGGAATAGTAATTAAACGTGTGATTTAAATGGATTTTTTTAAACTTATTCAATTCCCTGTTTGTATTTAGAATGTCACACATTCATCCGGTATATAAGAGTCAAAATTTCACATGATCCAGTCGATTATTGTAATTGACTGCCTCCGTGTTTCTTAGTTGGATTAGGGTATTACGGGCTTATCACCCGATTGCCTGAAAAGTAATGATCCATGCGTCGGATGGGCATGTAAAAAGTCGGTCTCGGCTCCTTGTCGACGCCATCTAGCGGTGGCTTGGAGAAGTCGTTATTAAGAGGTCGGTTTAATGTCACCGCCTCTATGCCTTATCTCTCTCCGGTCGTGTCGGCTATCCGTCCCATTGGGCTATGAGAGTAAAAGGAAGAGTGAGTGCACCTGTGTCTGCGCAAACGCTTGTGCACTATAATATATCCTGCGCACTCGGCTAATCTCTTGTAGATCGGCCGCCGTGGCCGGATCCGGTCGGGAGGACATCATCATCATCATATTTGGATTATGAACGCAGCGTCAGGAGCCCATCAGAGTTTTACCTACTCTCCCAGTTCAAAACTTTAAGTGACATTGTTTTTTTACCGTACCATAATAATAATGTAGAAAACTTTGCAGAGAATTAATTACTTTTATGATGGTGTAAGGGAACCTTAAGTAATAAAACTCAACCTCGCCTTAATAGTTAAACTGAATTTTGTGGCAGTCATTGCACGTCCATAAAGCTAAGAGTGACTCGAATGGACAGAAAATTTAAGACCTGCTTGTAAATATTTTATACGGTAGCAGTTGTTGGGAAAAGTTTTACGGTGTCTTTGAATTAATAATTAAGGCAGAGGGGCCTAGCGAACAATTTCACATAAAGCATCTACTCGTCAATTTCAAGCAAACTGTCAAGTAGAAAGGGGGATTGAATTTTAAAAACGACAAGGCTACTTTCTGAACATAAACGCCTCGATCCGGAAAAGTTATCTGTAAATCGTTCAAATATTTGTCCCGGATGGGAATCAACGCCGTTATCAATAGCTTGAAAGCGCTTAACGGATCACCAAAGATAAGATTACGAAAACTGGCTTTTTGATCCAATCCATTTAATAAGTGATAGGACTCCTTTGCTGAGTCTGCTTGAGTTGATACTAATGCTTCTTGCCAATTTATCTATCAACTAGCAATAATCTACAAGCGCTACTATATTCTGGTTCGAGGGGAAGTTTGGCGTAGTTATGTACATAGAGATATGATCAAGCAGGTTTTACATGACGGTTTGTTGTTATGGAAGGAAGGAATATTGCATGATATTAAGCAACTGGTCACTCGTCTTTTCAATAAATCTTCTAACAAAAACATTTTTTGACCACTTCAACTACTACATGTCACTACAGTGTAGTTGACTACAGTACACAATTTTATGAAATTGTGTACTGTAGTCAACATATGTGTTATTTATTGATTTAGATTTTAAAATAGTATGACACCTGCCTAAGTTACGACTTAAAACAGAAGCTGTTTTAAATTTAAGTACTCACTCGCATGTACGTAGATGGTGACGTCGAACACAAGTACGTGTAAAATTTGATTAAATATTAAGAGGCAACAATAAATTGTGATAAAGGAAAGTCTTATTAATTAATAAAATTAAGTTTGAACGTATCGGACTCTGTACTTAGCGTCTGTTTAAAAATTTAGCTCCAGTTCCCTCCGCTGAAGTTTGTTGGCGCCCCTACGAGCTTTCACTCTTAATTATTACTTTGCCAAAATTAAGACTGTCGTGTAGCCCGGAGTGCCCACCCAGCTGAAGGTTGCGCCTCTTCCATTTATCTAAATGTACTTTATCTCCTTAACGCCAACAGCGACCTCCGGCCTATAGAGTTGCCGTTTGATGTTTATAAATGAAACAGATTAGTAACATATCACCGTCCTCGACAAAACCGGAATTTCTTATTGAGGTTTTGGAATTTAGTAAGGTTATTATTTTCTAAAGTTTTATATAAACTCATAGTAATTGTTTTCAAACCGTAAAGTGTAATTGCAATATTAGGTAGAAATAATTAATTTACACCTATTTAACAGTTAGTAATTTAATTTTTAAATTACATTGCAATACAATAAAACCAGATTACTTTTACTCGCACTAATATGTTGTCACTATTCTAAGTCCCTGTAAGTCGGTTGTCACTTACCTATATATAAAATATTTTGTTTTTACAAACGTTGCGAATAATAAGTCGAATTGTAATAATATTTATAGTTTTATCTTTACTGATCTATTGCTACATTGTTCAAACTCAATCTTTAAAATAAAACTGTTAAAGACATAAGGGGCTCCACAGTTACCCTTGTTCTGTTTGAATCTTCAAAGTAACGACGCATACTACGCATTACCACGTGTTAAGTACATTACCTATTGTAAGTGTGCTTTGAGGTGTCTACAATGACGTAGATCCCTGTGACGCTTTTACTCTAATTATGAGCCTTACTCTTACAGATTCGTGTGTCTATTATACTCAAAGATGGAGTTCAGTAGACATTTCAAAGAAATACAAGGATTTATATAAAATTAATTCATAACATTATTCAAAATCAATAGCACTAAGGACAGCAATTGTTTATTACTCAGTTTCACTTATCAGGGTAGTATAATATATACGTCTTCATAAAAAGTAGAGAAATGCTGTGATATTATTGATAATTTCTTCACAAATTGTCACTTCCATTTTTTATGATAGAACCGGTAAATTGATATAATTTAATGATACCCATTATTTAATATAATATCAATGTGCGTGCAAAATAAGTATTCGTGCGATGTCACATGAATAATTTGCGGAGACTGTAATTATTATTTCTTGAAAAGAAAAGCTACACATCAAAACAGCATTTTAATAACATCCAACTTGGATTTATATAAAGGAAAATAACTCAGACATTTTGTCATTGATAGATTTGGTTCTAAGAAATAATTCTAGTTGTAGAGGAACATGAAACGGGTAAAGGGATACATGTTGTAAAAGTTGAAAACACTTGCAAGTGATACAGTTACCATAAATGTAAATTATCACTTATTTCAATTGTGGCCTCACGAACAAATGTCGATGGCACATTTGTTCTGACCAGCTACGTAATGGTGGCGTGACATATCAACTACGTAACAAATACTTCACTGCGTCAAAAATAGCTTGCTGATTAATATTTCAAATGCAATTGTTACTTATTTCAATAATTTTCAACCAATGAATATATTCCAGAAAAAACTCTGAGAAAAATCTTTTCTTTTTAAAAAAAAAAAACAAAACGCTGCTCTTATAAGTCAGAAATGTCTTGTGTTATAAGAGCGTTTTACATACATAAATCTTACGCGGACAAACACCCAAATCCGAAACAAATATTTGTAGTTCGTACAAATATTTGCCCCGGGTGGGAATCGAACCCACGACCTACGACACCGAAGCCAATAGCTTAGCAACTGCGCCAAACGGTCATCTGATGGTCATTGTATGCATACGATGACATATTGAGTCTAATGTTGCTGATAGTTCTGCTTATTGCATTTAAACTGTAATTCTGTAATATCAAACAATTATTTTTTATTAGATCCAAGGTAAATTTTTTATATTCTATGCCAAATGTAATATTTTTCCATAATAAATAACGGTTAACCATTTTGGCCAAGATTTCATTTGCAGTGCGTGAATTGTGGTCCACTCTCATTATCGTTACTGTTATGCATAGCAAATTTTAAATCAGGCGGCGGCTGGATTAATGTTTAGCGCGTCCATAAAATGGATTATTCATTTTTCGGTCACGTAAAACAATATAACGCAATGAGTCCTGAAACTGGATTTCACCGTGCTAAATTTCATTACAGATTTAATAAAGAACAACACGTGCAATTTAGTACGGATTAAATAGATAATTGGTTTTTTCTTTCTAGTTATTGTTGCTGAAAAAGAAAATCGCACATTGATTCCATTGAAAAGGTTCGTATGCAATCACGAATCTTAAGTAATGTGACTGCTTTATTCATGTAAATATTTCGGATGTCAAGAAACATATTCCTTTATCTCTTGCGACTTATTTGTCTTATTTAAAGCGTTCGTAAGCGCATTTTTTATTTAACGTAACCCTGCATGTTTTGCTAAAGCTGTCACACGCCTGCCGGAGTGGTTCATACTTAAACATATTTTCAGCTCTCACCGGCGTATAAATATTTATGAAAACGCTGTCCGAATTAAATCCCGTCTCAACGGTACGACGTCGTATTGTTCCTCTTTTTGAAAAATATTAGGGTTGTCTGGTTAGATTTTGTACTCTTTTGAAATAAGAATTACCTTACACTTTCTCTTCAATCAAGTTTTTCTCTTTTAATTGTTTTAATGGTTTATGGTGAGATATTAAAAATTATTTACTGAGACTCTTCATCTTCGTATTTTTTACAGTTTTTGTAGAAAATATCTGGTTCATATTTTACAAGCAACTTTTTTAATACTTTCACATACAGAACGTATACTATCTGTGCAGAAGAGGACTATGCCTAGTTGTGGGACATCTCGTATATACGAGTAGACTGTTACTACTTACCTACTCACTTATATATCAGACAGGTGACAGAAGGGTGACACCTATGTGAGCACAAGTGTTTGCGCTCACATAGGTTCTTTCTTTCTTTTTCTTTCAAAACCTGATAGGACGGATAAACGAAAGAAAAAGAAATCAGGTGCAGAGGTTGGGGCATTAAACCTCATTGAGACAACTAATTCAAGTCACCATTATAGGGGCTAGTCCAACCATGCCCATCCGACGAATCATCTTACTTTTTAGACAATGGGTTGATCCATCTGGAAAGCCCTCACATAACATGAGCAAAAAGTCATTGCCATTCGAGAGATTTGTATGCCACATGGCCAATAGCGAATTGTACTGTTAATCATCATTTCTTACGTAACATATAAATGGACAACAAATGCATAATTGATTTTAGATTTTTGAAGTTTTGATGTTTTAAAGGATAACCGGTGTAATGAAATGTATGTATATGCGTGTGTTTTAATTTAATTACTACAATTTGATTTCGCATTAAACTGTAGTTTAGATGAGAATACAAACAGGATTTGGAGATGGGAAATCTATTAAGCATTTATTTCTATTATCCAATAGAAATAAGAGGCTAATACCACTAGATTTTCAGTTATTGAAGTCTATTTTAGAGTATCCCATAAAGCACTTCACACGTGATATTATTTATTTTTATTCGTATAGAGATAGAGAATGAGATCAAATGGCTTTTGTCCTTTCCCTCTTTACTTATTCAAACAAAATTACATATGCCTGCTACCGAATCGCCATTGCCCGAAATTTTACGCGTTGGAGATAGTGTCATGAATATAAATCTATCGTAAAGGACGCCACAGAGAGGCTAGGCGAGTTTACTGCATAGCTCACTTTGCATTCTTTGTTCGGCGAGCCCTTTATGGTCGGTTTATAGACTCAGGCCTTTTTGCATAAAGCCTCAGTGCTTAGGGACCTTCCACGACTCCCTGCTGGCTGGCTGTCACCGTAAAACCTATTACGTTGATATGTGTTTTAACCCTTTTAGATTTTTATAAACTTCCTCAACACATAGTGATGTTACTCTTACTTACTCAATTATCAATGCTATTCGTTTAAATAAAAACAATAATAAAGAATTATGAGTGCCAAGTTTATTTTACACTGCTCATGTCTTAATACACTTACAGTATTAAACGTTATAAATCCATAAAAAGTATTATTTTATAAAGTAAGACATTAATAATTTGCTTAAATAATTATTAAGAATAACAGTTTAAAATACCTTAGAACTTTTTATTGTTTCTAAAATGCTACGTGGTTAACGGGGGCAAAATAGTCAGTATTAAATGAAGCAAGTAGATACTATTTAAATGGAAAAGTAAAGTAAATGCTTGGTGCCTGCAGGGATCCCTGTTAACTATTAATCGCATTTTCTTTGCTGAAGATAACGAAACTCATTTAAGATATCTCGCAAACGCCTTTCAGGCGTTTTGGGATGCAGTCGGAGAATGGGACAGAGTTGTTAATGGAACGTCTCTGTTTATTAAAAGTCTTTTTTATTTTAACATTAAATTACACGTGGGAAATAATAAATCAGAATTTACCCGAAAATAGTCGACATTAAAAAAGGTTTGACTAATGTGTAATATTCATAAACATTGATTATTATTTTGAAAATAAAATAAGATAAATTATTTAATATTGTTTGTGTTTTACAAAGAAATGGTATTAAAAATATATATATATACTTTTATAACATAGACTCTACAGCGCCCTTTGTTCTTTAATATCTTCGTATTTCGTCTAAAGCGACCAAAGGTTTCACTTTACGTCTAATAAAATTTTCTTCAAAGTGGTCTTAATTGAAAATTCAAATTTATGCATAAGCTCTGATTGTACTATTCTGGAGGGAAGCAGTCTCAGGCAGGGTCGTTTACGAGCTTCAAGCCTTGCCGGGGCAGTTTGTTGCGAATTATATAAAATTAGGTTGGAAGTGAGAGGAACATCGTTTTTTATTTAAAATAGGCACATACTTTTAGAATTAAACCTTTTGCCTTTCTTACATTTTTCTAATAGTTTTTGATTATATTATATAAAACAATATGGTTATAACTGAAAGTTCTAAAATATATTTCGTTGTTTTCGAATCCGATAAAGATACCGTTTAAATTGCATGACTGATAACTAAGTTGCAAACAATGGGGTGTGAATAAAACAAATCGTTGGCGAATGATAATTTTGCCGAATTTCGTGTAAAATATCTGTTTCAATTGGGGTGTCACAATCGGAGGGCAATCTCGCGATGCCCCCTCTTCCGTACATAAATAATCGGACGACATTTATTTCATAACGACGGAAGTTTGATAAGACCGGGAGAGTTGCACACATTTGTAGCAAAAGAAATACAGATATTTTTGGGTTCGGCTGTTGGGACAGATGTCCCCAAAAAATTGTATTTATTAGGGATATCAATTGTTAACTCGAGTCAAATGGTTCTATATAGAACCAGCTATTCGAAAAACGGTTTATCTGACGGTAAGTTGCAGGATAAGGACATGCTTTTTTCTATATATAACAGTCTTCTTCGAAATGGTAATTTCCCGGACAAATTAAATTCTTTACAACTTATTAGTGTTATTTTTAAAAATAGGAAAATGTAATAATACCCTTTTTACGGTTTTTATAATTCAAGAAGCGATTTTTTTAGTTTATTTACTATTTCTTTTTCCTTCCCCGTTCGTTTATTTACTAAAGATACAATAGAAAAACGTTTTGTTATAGTTTTCACTTTGGTTAATTTTCAACCAAATGACTATTTGAGCCGATTTTCGACTGGTTAAAACGACACAACAGGGACAAAAGTTTTGTGCTAATGGCATGATTTTAACGATTCAAAGTTACATTCACGACTTGGCATAATATTTCTGAATATCCAAACCTCATTAACGACATGGCAACTTTACGACGTATCCTCTAAAGCCGTTAATTTTTCGGCCATGCCCAAGCCAGCTAGTTATAAAAGCTGAAATAATTTCATAAAAGCATTATATCTTTCCCGGGTCACGTAAGAGAGCTTCGGGGAAAATTACATTTTGTTTGGCCACGTTCGGGACGGCGACATGGGACAACTCGGTTAACGAGTGTTCGGGATTCTTAGTAATTCTTTCATATCTCGCCGATCTCGCAGATAGGAGAGTTTGCGGAATCTCGTCGTGGAGCACCGAGCGGTTTATTGTGTGAACATTTTCATTAAGGTTAACGTATCGCGATGCCCTTCTGAACTCAGCTTAACTCTAGCATTTAGGTTTTTTTTTTTTGCATATTATTTTTACTCCGAATGCCAATTGTGCTCGTAATTTTCAACCCAACTTTACGGCATACTATCAATTAAAAGTATACTTCAAAATACGTAGAAGAATTATAAATTACCGGAGACGGAATAATGAAATTAACATATTGCATTCAGCTACAAGTTTACAGTGTGCTTTAGGGTAAGTCATCTGCGGGACCTTCATCAAGGATAGGGTAGCAGTAATATCCCAAATAGATGATGGTAGGTCCGATCTATAGCTCTATATCTTTGCAGTAAAGTTAAGCCTATATTTAATAAAAGTAAACGAATATATGTCCCACTGCTGAGCACAGGCCTCTTTTATACCGCCACGCGGCCCCACTGCGGATTCGGACTTCACATATTTAAGATATTTTTTATTGCATATTTAAAAATGCAGATTTCGTGCGGAATACTCGGTGTAAATTCGTTGATGTCGACACCAGGTTTTAACTGTATATATATCGAATTAGAAGTGAGCGTCCGGACACTGAACTACCACGGCTCAACTTTGCAGTAGCATATCTAAAACAATCCTTTATGCCTCTCGAAAGACATCGGCTTGAAAAACACGCAACAACAAACTCTTTGTCTTAAAAAGGGTGGTTGACTCTTACGGTGATAAAATAATCGAGCATATTATGCAAAAACCGAGTGGAATAATCTAGCATTTTTTGAAAAATCTCTGAAATTGTTTTTTGCAAAATTTAATTTGAATATAGGGTATATGGTAACTTTTATATGGCCATTTGTCAGCAATACATAAAAAAATATCGTTTGTTTAGAAACATTTGAAGAACGCTACTTGTTTATGATACATTGCTAGAACTGTCTTACTTTCCGTACGTCTCGTAGGTTTGTGCTAATTTTTTAACTTAGTAATACATTACTCCGTCGAATTATTACCCGCCATTTGTATAATGGAGTGGATCCACTCTAACACACCTAAACCTTAATATCCGAAATGCCAAGGTCCGGTGGCTCCGTCCATTATTTCAACATTAGCAAAGTTACCGCCGTCCGCACTTCTCAACTTTCCCACGTGAGGATTTAAGCCAATAAAATGCCACATCAAATCTGGCGAATGTTAATTTTAACCCTTTCCAACAATGGGATGACTCTGACACGGGTCAAAAATTTTACACGGCCGCTGTGCAAATATTTCATCCTCTTTTCGCGTAAAGGAAAAATAATGATGAGTGTTGTTTTATAAATGCGATATAATTTATTAACAGTTAAAAAAAATGCTAATAATTGTAAGAGGTAATATTATAATTAGAGCCATGGTAGCTCAGTGTCGGGGCGCTCGCTTTTAATTCAATATTCTCGAGCAACCTGAGTTCAAATCCCGGTGCCGGCACCAATGAATTTGTTAAT